>JABAKA010024099.1:0-55215 GCA_018857285.1 Termitomyces sp. Mi166#008 | reverse complement strand
CTTGAGCAGGCGTCCTTTGAACATAACTACAATGAGATATCAGATTCCATGCTGGTACGCCTTGACTTCAGTTATATTCCATCAAATTATTTCTTATTACTTCTACCTTAGGAACTCCTCATGACTCCCCTTGCGAGCCTCCCCCAGCTGAGAGAACTCCGTATGTCTGTGGAACTAGGGCCCGCTATGGTATGGGTTGAACCTGTTCGCCAAAGGCTACCATCACCGGCTTTCGAAGCGCGTGTGCAGACTCTGGGTATGCTCTTTGCTGCGAGGCTTCGAAATCTGGAGTTTCTTGGATTTTCGGCTCTAAATGGGGATTGTATGACATATGACCGCGATTCCATATGGCACATGTTAAAGATTATCAGAAATGAAGACGGCCTGAGCATTCAAGCGATAGATCCCATTTAGGTGTCATATGATGGGCCATTGTACTCTACTCTAACCTTTATCAGCAGAAACCGTAGTACTTGGTATATCATATTGTTCCCTCGTTGAGCTTTCATATAGAATAATGTTGGGGTGAGTCAAATTTTGTTCATGGTAGGTAGGTAGGTAGTAGGCAGAAATGCCCGCTGTCAAGTTTCTGTTGATTCAGATAATTTCAGCTTCTCCGCCCACTGGTAAACTTCTTTCTCCCTTTGTAGCTTGTTGAGAGTCACAAGTTACAACACGTTTATAAAATTGATTAAAAATAAACCATGTGAGATCCTCCGTTTGGCATTCCTTTTGTTATATCACCATCCACCCTGAGGTATTGTGGGTGCTAGCTCCTGAATTTCGATGTGGTAGGTAGGTAGTAGGTAGAAATGCCCGCTGTCAAGTTTTTGTTGATTCAGAAAATTTCAGCTTCTCCGAGTCAATTTCCCAGTGATATACTTCTTTCTCCTTTGTAGCTTGTTGAGAGTCACAAGTTACAACACGTTTATCAATCGATTAAAAAATGAACCATGTGAGATCCTCTGTTTGGCATTCCTTTTGTTATATCACCATCCACCCTGAGGCATCGTGGGTGCTAGCTCCCGAATTCCGATGTAGAAATCATAATATAAAGCCTCCAACAAACTGGAGATCATCTACATACTAGTCTGAGTCCAACTGCCTACCCCTTTGTCCCCTTCCTGTTTCTTCCAGACTTCTACTAAGGCCTCAGATAAACGTTAACCTATGGAAGATTTTCCAATATTGAGAGTTCCAGTCACTTTCAGGGAGCACTTAACCTCCGAAGGCTACGATGTACCTGCTTGGGTGAGGGAGGGAAGTCGAACTTTCAACTTATCCATGTCATAGTACATATGAATACTGACTCCGCCATACACAGGCAGACTATATAATTAGCACCTATGGGGGTCATAACTGCGACATCACTCTTGAAATCAAATGCCAAGACGTACGCCCTGCGCCGACAAATATAACATCACTCTTTGGAGACTCCACAATTGGAGAAGTGGCAACCCCCTATTCTGGATTTGAGTGGCCTCCGAATCAATGCATTCCGGAGCAAGCCTTGTTTCCTCCTCTCATGAGCCTTGTTCAGCAGGAAAGACCAGACGATGGCTGACCAAGTCCTTCTGTCTTGGACAATTTAAATATGGCGAAGGAATTGAATGCATAGCGTTGTTTGTATGATCCATTGTTTTTACTGCCTTGTGCCAATCTGATTTACTTTATTCACAATAGAAACTTAGGTCGGATGATGAGAAATATCGCTTTCTGATTGACACCGGTGAGTGCAGGCCTGGTCTGGAACTCTTATGCTGATACAGATTTCTGCAACCATAGGCTCCTGTACAAGATGAGTGTTGATTGCACAATTCCAAGCAAGAAATTGCTATAACTGATTTTACAGTTGGCTTACAAGTGACTATATGGAAGAAGCAAGCCGCCTTCCAGGGGCACGCGGTCCCTTCTTGCCAACCCGCATCTATTACGCAAAACCTGGTCCATACATGAGTGGCAGACCCAACTCCGACCAGAAGGTCTACACAGTCAAGTATGCCGATGGCTCTTGGTACAGTAAGTGATTTACTTCCTAAAATGTTGAGTCATACAGTTGAGCTTATACTGTTTCAGAGTACAAACTCCATGAGGATAACATTACGTTTCAGAGTGAATCTACAGGTCAAACTCTGACCAAGGACACAGTATTTGAGTTTGGTGCTCTCGTCGACAGTTACTTCAGAGAATCAGATCCCAAGATTGCAGGAAGGTCACCCCCAAAGGCTACCTTTTATGATGGGATGTTGGGGTTCGGTCCCGCTGAGTGATTGTCACCCAGTCAAACTTTCCAAGTTCATTATATCTCATTCATACCTTTCACAGTGATGAGCATAATAAGATGATGGTAAGCTGAATTTTCATGTAAATTTATGGCTTTATCTATTTCTCAAACATACTAGACGGTCATGGATAGTATCATTGACGAAGACATGATTGTGAGTTCCATTATTACTCACGCATGTCAAGTCCAATTAATGTTCATGATAATCCAGCGATTTCCATCTTTAACGTTCTTCATGGATGAAGACAGCACTCAGGATAAGGCGCAATACAAGGGTACCATGATTTTTGGTCATCCACCTGATTATTATGCAAACATGCATGGACCTATTCCCATCGAGAAACTCGAAGGTAGTAAGATGGAGTGGATAATCAAATCAGGAAGCAAGAAGATTGGTGACGATGTTCATCTTGACAACACATTCGTTCTATTAGACACAGGCAAGTTTGATTTCTTGTTTGATGTGATCCTTTCATAAAGTCATCAATTATCAGGCACGGTCGGAATCCACCTACACAATGCAGAATTCGTTGATGCCTTTCACAGGAAGATAGAGGGTGCAACCAACGAATACGGTGCTTGGGCATTCCCTTCAAAAGCTCACATTCCTACTCTCGGGATTCAGACAGGCACTAGCAACTCTCCATACATAGAAGTTCCTTCTTACTTCCTTCTGGGAGAACCAGTTCACGGAACCGACCTTTGTTGGTCACGTCTTCATAAATGGCACAAGTTGCTTAACCGTTCGGGAAAACCTCCAGCTCACGTTGATATCATAGGCATGGTGAGTTTTCATGACTACATAAGTCTGCTGATCAACTGTCGTAATGACCTCCCAGGCAGCCATTGCTAGTCTCACGCTCATGTATCAATTCGATACTTCGACGATGACTACACGCTATGAACGAACAAGATATGTGAACCTCAAGGGAAAGGAAGTTAACACACATGGAAATCACATTTATTGGGAGCAAAGCTGGGCCCATAAAACTGTTGACTCATCCCATTAGAATACTTGTGTAGTCATACTACAGCTGATCACGAATTGTCAGGAGAAGAAATTCAGTATTTCAGATCGTTGGTGGGCTTTTTTGTGCATTTCGCGCGACAACCTTAAAGTTCATTGGTTGACCTTTTAAATCAATATGATTGCTCTTTGTGTAGTGAAGCTTGAGCGCTTTGAGCTAAAAGTCAACTTCATGTTATAAGATCTGTGGAATGGAAGCTACACTAGTAGTGCAACAATCTGCTATCCGAGAATGTCCACTCTGATTGGTATGTTCTGTTTCGCAAACACGACACGACAGTGTTGTTTCGATATCCCGGATACTCCTTTCCGGAACTCCACTGTGTCTTGACCTTATCAGTAGAGACATGTATGATTCCGACCATTTGAGGGCGTTCCACCACTCCATTGATATCGCGACTACTTGCACAAAAGTATATGATGACTCAAGAGAACTTAGGGTTAGCGCATGCGGACCCAATTTCAATTGACGATAACCATACAGTAAGTACTTGTATACTGATGTGTCGCAAATGTCTCGCGCGGAGAATCTACTTAAGTCCGGGCGAGGGTTGTTCAATCTCAATCTCAGGCAGCTGGTCTAGTACAAAATCACCACAAAGTAAGCAGCTGGAAATCACATCATGACGATCCAGCGCGCTTGTCCTGCATTAAGTAGTTGACTTTCGAGGTCGTCATTTGGATGGACTTTGCAACTGTTTGTCACGAGTTTGTTTAGCGGAGATTCAAAGCCACTTGCTCGGCGTCGTTGACGTTCAACTCAGTGAAATTATGCCGTTTGGACTGACTATTGGCACTGAGCGCGCTACAGCCCTCCAGGTATCTGCGCTCCTCCTCTATTCTACCATCTATACTGATCCTCGGACAGCAATCTATCCAGGATGAACTCACGAAACGAGGGTTTAGCCAAGATGCAGGTCAGTTTTTTTACTAGTCGTTCGTAGCTCGACGAATGAGTATTCATGTATTCTAGACCCTGTCATGGCAGAGTATATTACGATTATGGTTATCAATAACAAAACTGCAGGTGAGTAAGCTCACGTAGATTGTACGCAACAATTCCTGGTTAACTTTACCACCCCAGCACAAATCACTACTGAGCTAGAAGATTGTATGTCCCTGTGATTCTTCTCATTTCTTGCTTCTGACTCTTCTCTCTTGTTTCACAGTAATTGGCTCTGATTTTGGTGTGTTTCCTCATTCGTTTGTATGACTCGTGCCCGCTGACCTCTTCGTAGACCTCAGTTTTACGGATTGGTTATTCGCAGAAGCTTCGAAAGGTGCGACAGAGGTTGACGAGCCCCAACAATCAGAGCCTTCGACTTCCGAACCTCCTCCACGCGACGCCCCTCCTCACGTCTCCGCCGATATTTCTCGCCGGCAGCCTCCACCGCCACGCAACAACGTGTATCAACAGGCATTAAACCAGGCCCTTCCTGGCTCTGCGCCATCCGGTCACAAGCGCTTAGCCTCCGCTCGATCTCCATCGCCTGGCCATCCGAATAAGTCGCGACGCACGGACCTGCCGACGGGACCGAGAGCTATGACTCGTAATGAAGGCGGGGCGAACTCTCACACTAACTCGAGGAGTTTGATTGACCGCATAGGTGGTCAAAATGTTCCTGGAAGGAACGGGAACGTACCCAATGGGTACCAACACGACGAGATTCAATCCCGAATTGACAATATTGTGAATAGCTCTTCCGAGCAGAACATGATGATGGGTGGTGGATATCCCGGGATGGGTGGTGCTGGTGGTATGGACATGTCTGCAATGGCAGGCATGGCTAATCCCATGGTATTTCAAGATATTCTGATGAACCAGATGGCGTTGATGGCTCAAATGACGAGTATGATGAATGGGGGACAATTTGTCGGGCCCGGTGGTTTTCCAATGCAAGGCATACCAGGGGATATGGGGATGTATCCAGGTGGCATGAATAGCGGGTTTCAAGGGCAGATGAATGGGAATGAGATGAACGGCAGGGGAAGAGGTAGAGGCGGAATCAGAGGCGGCAGAGGGGGAGGGTCGAATAAGGGAAGAGGAGGCTTAACGACAGCGGCCGCCTCATCTCCAATTCCAAAAGCTTCGGAACCTGCTCCTGCAAACGACTCTTCGGCTTCCCATGCATTATCCATTGTGGCTCCTGCTCCAGTAACACCAGTTGTATCCCTCGTCCCCACCTCAATCAACCCTCCTGCACCCCAACGTTTAGGCTATGCACTTCCCGAACGACCACAGTCACCTACCCTCTGCAAATTTAGCATAAAATGCACTAACGCGCAATGTCGTTATGCCCACCCCTCACCGGTTGCTACTGCTGAAAGTGGTGTGGTGTTAAGCAACGAAGCTTGCGAGAAAGGGAAAGATTGTCAGGACAAGGATTGTATAAAAGGTCACGTTAGCCCTGCGGTTCTAAATCCTCAACGTGCGTGGATCATGAGGAATGACGAGCTGTTTTGAAACTAACTCATATCTCAATAGCCCTCGAACACACAATCCTTGCCTCTGTACCTCCGTCTCATGCCCATGTTTCTTCTGTTCCTTGTCGCTTTGGTGCAGCATGCACAAGGCCAGGCTGCTCGTTCAGCCATCCACCTCGGATCAACCCTACCACTATTCAATGCCGATTCGGCGCTGCCTGCACGCGTGCAGGATGTCTCTTCGTTCACCCGGAGGGTCGTGTATTACCTTCGTCCTTCCATCGTGGCCTCAGCACAACAGCACCTTTGGTGACCGTTCCAACGCCAGAGACAGGATCTATGGGCGTCTCTACCAGTCATAATAAAAGTGTCACGTTCAACAAAGCAGCCGGGCCTGGTCAAGGCGTAAAGGAGAAGCTCGCACAGCAGATGAAGGAGATAGAGCAGAGGAAACTTGAAGCTGAAAAGGCCGTACGAGAAGCAGAGGCTGCTGCGGGCAAGAAAGACGAATCCAAGCCTGTTGCCATCGCGGCGTAGGGCCTCCTTGTCCTGGCTACTGTGGAAACGCGGATCATTTCAAAATGAACTATAGCAATACAACCTTCCTCCCCCACTTATCAAGAATATGTACAAGTTGTACTGTAGTTTATTGTTGTCTTTCTCCTTGGTATCATTTTATCGCTTTATTTCCAATCTCTTCACATCCGTACATACATATGTCGAATAGCTACTCACCATCGACTGGAGCAGCAAACACCACTTCCGGTGGAATTCCAATCATTGCTATTGCCTCCTTCGCTCCAACTTCGTTCTAAGGACAAAAACCACAGACTTTTGATGCGAAGAAGTGTGGAAGGTAACGCAATTATCTAGTCAAAATTGAATCTCGAAGTTACACAGTACGACCACCAGAAATATTTCCTCCGCCCTTATCAACCGTTACAGCGATACGGTCTCCTTGGTCGACATCCTTGAACTGAAATGGTACTCTTCAATGAAAATCTTACGGTGCTTAGCGATGACAGAAGACATACCGTCAATTCACGTGTCCTGTGCAGACTTTCGATCTCGTCGATCCTATCTCGAACGTTGTCAAGAAGTTCCTGGAAGCCTTCTTCTGATACCACCTCTTGGGCAGCGTGAAGGATTAGCATGGAGTCTGGTCGAACGTCGTGATGGATCTGGCATTTTCCAGTACAGGGGCATGAACCCAGTTAGGATTGGACATGAACGCAGTGGATAATGGGCGTGAACTCACATCAATAGCAATGATGTTGATACGATCAAGCTCTGTAGATGAAATCTCAGCTCATAGGCTCAAACATATTTAAATGATATATCTGAGTACTGACCCTCCATAAAATCAGCTCGTGTCATGATTTGGCGACACCTCCACTAGGGTAAATCAGTATGGACGAGTTGAAAATCACGACATCGATTACTCACGTAAGGAATGACAGGCAGCTCCAGGCTGTCTTCTGTGGATCCAGCAGCTGGTAATGCAGCTTCACGGATGGCTTCTTGTTCCTGGTGTAACTTGACAAATTCTTGTAGTAGAAGCCATGAACAAGAACTCCATTTTTGCTGTCGCAAGTTTGAGTCTCGTTTCACAGAAGAAGCTTGAAAAGATCTATACTTCATCCATGACGTCGTCGTCACAGTCAGGAATCAGCCCTTTGCAAAATCCTGTAAGTAAACGAGGTCGAGCAGGTCAATAGTCATTGACCACACGTACCAATCTGACTGAGAAGCCACCCTTTCTCAACGCCTTTGAGATGTTCAGCCATTTCCACCATATGCTTAGCCTTTGCAACCTTGTAAAAGATCAGCTGCTTGGATGATAGCAACCTACACAGTGCTAAACACCTTGCTAAGATACGAGAGGCGGCCACCAACAAGAGACACGGCTTCCTTCAGCTGTTCAGGAGTAGTAGATGGGTGTCGGCTGGACATGCGCATACGGTTCACTGCATGCAATGATTCGGTGGTATCAAGGTCATAGATCGACAGCACCTGTTAAGATTGCAATTGATGAGATTTGTGGAGCAAACAGGAAAGATATTGGTCTGACCTGCATACGACTGGCGTTTTTGCCTGCGATCGAAGCTTATTTACGAACTGTTGGATTTCGGAAGATGAGCACGTACGCATGATGTGGAATGGCCAAAAGTCGTCACTGTCGCCATGAGTGAAAGTGTGTACAAATGTTCCTGCTCCATCTACTTACGAACTGAACACCATGGTGAGAATACCTGACAGCAATTTCAATCGAAAGAAAAGTCAATAGTCGAAGGATCTTACCGCTAGCAGCCCATGCTTCTGCCTTTTGTTGCAATTGCAAGATCATGTTGCGTCCCTCATCATCGTTTTTGAAGAAATGGATGTTATTGATAATTAGCACAAGAGGACGACCAGTCTTGCGTGCAGAACGCAATGCAACCTTTTCCAGCTTGTTGAAAGCTAGTTTGCATGAGTATGGGCGCGGAGAGCTCGGAGCGAGAAAAATCATCTACCTCTCTCGATGTCTAACGCTGGTCCACCTATCACAAGGTTGAGGACGATAACATCAAGAATATAAGATCATAAAACGAACCTTCCCTTGGATCTCTACGTTGAAATAAACCAGTTTGAGAGTCCTCGTTGAATTCGAAGTTTAGCGCCTTTCCAAGCCTTAGTCGGAACACCTCGAGATCAGGGTGAGCGTCGCACATGGAAACACCCTCAGCGTGACATGCTGCCATAGAGTCAAAGACCATCGTCCCTTTCCCAGAACCCTGATTGTTTAATGGTGTGAGACCTATGACGCATAAACCCTCAGCATACCTTGGGACCGAGAAGCACGAAATAATGTCCAGACTCCTGGCCTTGAACAATACGGTCAATAGCGTCCTGTTCTTTGCGTCGCATGTTTTCTGTCCATGGTGCATCGTCGACAAACTCTCCGAGCTCCCCCTTCGCATCATCTTTAGAAGGCAATCGTTTCGTCTGCTGTGTAGCAAGCTCAAGAGCAGGATCGTATCCCGCAGCGAATGCATCTTCGATCTTGAATCTATGAGATTAATGTAAACCACAACGGTTATGTCAAATTACCTTATCCAAAACACGCTTTTTATACCAAGCCACGTACGCGACGCCTCCACCAAACACTGGACAGATAGATCAGTACATGGCTGCAAGAGAGCCAATGACGTTTACCCATCCCCAATCCAATTATCGTAGTCAACGCCGCGTCCAGGAGAGGCGAGCGTGTGAGGGAGAATGAGCTACCAGATCCCGGGCCTATATTTGGTCCTACCTCACCTGGAGGGTTGAAGCCTGGCATACTACCAGCAATGCTATCTTCATGCTCATGGAGAGCACTTTGCTCGTCTGGACGTGGTGAACGATTACCCAGTGCCGAGGGTTTCGCAGTTTGTAGGGGCGCCTGTTCCTGAGTACTATAGAAGCGACCAGCACCAAAAGAGGAGCGCTTCGAAACTCTAAAGATAGGAGTGTATGAAAGAGGAAAAGAGCGACAAGCAGAATATCTGAGGGCAAGTAAAGCCATGCCCTCGTAGTGTATGTGGTTGGGACGCCAGTTGCTCACAGCGTCAGGGACGTGACAGTGCACTGGCAGTACATCCGCGACAGGGAGATTTGTTCTGAATCTTTTATATTACTGCAAAAGGATATACAGCACATAGCCGATTCTATTCAAGATTCATGTCACCTTGACGTCGCAATGTGGGTTAACCGGTATGTGATAAGAATGACTGTATATATGATGACAACATAGGCAGATGTCCGAAGCTATCCGCGTTTAAACATAATCAAGTTCCTCCTCATCTACATCTTCGTAGTACTTCCGTTTTGAACCAATGGGTAAAGGTGAACCCTGGTTCAAAGCAACCTCGTTGTCTTGCTCTCTCTCTCTATTGTACACTGTCAGGGAGTCAACTGCCTGGAAAACAACTAGACCTTACTCGATCTTCAAGTATTCTTGATGCAATCGTTCGTCTAGCTCTTCTAGCTCTTTCTCCTTCAACCGATCCTGCTCTGTAGCGTAAGCTTTCCACGCTTCCCTGTGCGGAGAGTCCATCAGGTATGTTCCATCAAGGATGGTGCTATCCTTCTTCATGGATCCGTATACGATATGTGCACCCCGACGTAAGCAAGAAAAGTCATGGGCCTCCAGTGCGGCCTCATCGTAGATTTGTGTCGCGTATTTCAAGAGGGCTTCGGTCTCGTCCATTTCCGCATGCATCATCGATGTGTCATTAACGAGTTCTACAAGTTCGCGACGAACTCGACGGGCCCCTTTGAAGCAGTAGACATGAGGTGGGCCAGGTGAACAGGGAGCAGATAGACGACCAAGACTGGTAGGAAGTACGGGGCTTTGAGCCGGGGAAGGCTGGATTGGGACAACATCCTGGACCCAACTTTGAACAGATTCGTTAGTTTCCAGACTCGGACCGATCTTCTGTCTTTCTACAAGTGTTCGAATCAGAACAAATCGGTTTCGAAATAGGGCTAGGAACTCACTAGATGGACTTCTTTGGCCTTTGGGTGTTTCCTCTTGTCTAGAATTTTTGCGAGGGGATGGCTGATATCTGCAAACAGTCAGCACAGAGATCGGAGCTTCAGGAGGAGACACTGACTGTTGAACACCGTCTGGATATTTTGCAATGAGAAGATCGGCAATATTGCCCTTTTTTAAGTTCGCTCTAATGCCTTCTCTCTTCCAAGGTTGATCAGAACGGGACGCATCACTGACGTGAACCGATGCCTACCTTGGCAATTTGCTGAAGGGCTTGGTATTTCAGTTCCAATAGATCACTTCGACTGAGCAGGGACATGGTTGCAGGATGGGCGATGAACAAGAAGAGTATCGTATTTTGTCCATTCTTGCTATGGCCATTGCACGCACAATGGCTAGACAATGGCCCACAAGGGTCAACGTTTGGACGTTCAAGCGATGATCGCATCAGTGGTGTAATAATAGACTCCACGTGCACAATTCGTCCTCTTATCCCCCCGTCCCGAAGATGAACAATACTGTGATGTACACATTGGCCACTGGTCGTTTCCATTGTTCACCAGTCTTATAAGGGTATTGTCTCGAGAAAACATGTTCGCACTACTCAATTCGTGACCTTGAGAGATTCCACTATGGTTGCTTTCGTCCGACGTTCAAATCGCACGAAGAACACTAAGAAAGTATGTTTTCTCCCTGATGAAACTACATCGTGTAGCTCATCATGTCTCCCAAGGATACCACAACAATTACAGAAACCCGCAATAGCAGACGTTCCCGTCTCGACACAGGGACAACCAGACCTCGAGTTACAAATACGGTGCATGATGAGTCCATTTCAAGATCTACCTCCCGGCGTCGAACGAGATCAAAATCAAGCGAGCACGAAACCCAGCCCGTTGCTCAAAGATCCACGTCTGTCCCCTACTCTTTTGGTACTCCTGCCAGCTCATTGGCCTCTCCGATTCGTGATACCAATTTTATCTCCCTTCCCATGAAGCCTGAGCTCGATGCAGTGCTTCGAAACATTGTCGAGAACATGGAGATTATCAATAAAAAGGATCGAGCCGACTTGGCACGCATCCTCGCCCTAAAGACTGCTGCGATTAAGCTCCATGCGCAGGCCGAAGGTCTACGTGCCATTCTGAGGGCAGAAAAAAGTGCGAGGGAACGCCTTGAAAATTATGTGTCGACTTGGAGGCCAGAACAGCCTTCATGGTCCCTTTTAGACGTATGGGAAGGAGAATTTAACGTGCAGGCCTTCGAGGATGGTGAATTCGTGCTCAATCACCTCGAACGACCACTTGAACTTGACAGCGAAGATGAGGGAGACGCAATATGGTTAGCTTTTTCCTCCGAATCATGGTTGTTCGTCATCCCAATGCTTGATATCCAATCCCAGTGTGCCATGTCGTCATCCTGTGGAACCATCACCCCCGATCAGCCATGGCCTCGTGCAATCAAGAACGTCTGAGTTCGTTATTTCCTCAGTACTGCATCTTGTCGGCCATTGCTTAAGCGTTCTAGAACCCAGATTCGGAGATCGAGCCAGAAACGCCCCCGCGAAGACACAGGAGACACCGAAGAGGAGGGTCGATATCAGCGCCGTTCCCAGTCCCAGGAGATCATTACTGATAATGAACATACGGCAAAGTATGTTGCTTAATAGGCCTAGTAGCATATTCGTATGTTAATAAGTATTGATCAAAAGCAGAGCATCCAGCACCATTCCTAGAAAACGCCGTCACAGAATTTCAAAGGATGACGAAGATCACATCAGATACCGAAAACGTCCCCGATCCATGTGAGCAAGTTTCGAACATTAGATTTTCATAAGTGAAGAGTGCAGTGGATGTTCTTTTCGTATCCGGACAAAGAATTGTCGTCGATGGCAACCCAGGAACGCGCGAGATACTATAATATGACATATGGTTAACTGTACAATACATGCGAGATTTAATAAATAAATGTGGTCCAATAAACGACGACGACGGAAGTGTGGGGGAGCAGCGTGGATTTGATATGAAGCGGATAGTGATAGTGTAAATACGAGTAGAGTATTCATGAAATTCCAATAAATCACGTTCTATGTGCACCACGACCCGCCATGTTGCCATTATCCTGTCGTGTGTATTGGCCATAGTAGGGTGACGCCTGCCGTGGTGGATATTGTTGTGCTGGCGAGTGAGTTGCCAGATGCTGATAGGGCTGGTAATTTACTTGAAGCTCAGGTGACTGAGCGGGAGAATAAGCTGGACTCTGCTCCGGGGGGTAGGGCGAGTAACTTCTTTCCTGGCGTCGATGAGTCGGTGCCTCTCTACTTGTCCCCAAAGGTTCTTGGTATAGTGACGGAGGTATTGAGAGACTCAACTGCGACGCTGCCTGTGTTTGTTGATAGTAGTCGCGCGGGTTAAGTAACGGTTCTTGCATAGCGTCCATCTTGATTAGCTCGATGTCTGATTGAAGGTGCTGATGGAGACCACCGGCAAGGTATTGATCATAACCAGGAAGTTTGGACCCTGGAGGTGACTTAATGGAGTCCGGCCCATCGAGCAACACCGTTGATGTCACAGAGCGAGCGTCCCAGTCCAGTTCTCCGCGATCCCGCTGGTATAATGTGGGGTCGTATTCCAACTCGTTCTGTATTTACAGTGAGTTCAAGTCAGAATTAGGAGTGTAAGAAACGTACCTGTGAGACCGCAGCAATCTTTATACCGCCTGGGACGACCTGCGCCTCCAACTTCTGTCCGCCATATTCTTCCATTTTTGCCTCGTCTGTTGCAATCCTTCCATGATACACTTGACTCAAAAGTGGCATCATCTTCGCATGTAGCATGGGTGTGAAGAGTTCAGCATGAAGCGCAGGATGACCGAAGCGCCTTTGCAACCTGTTACCTCGTGCATCGGCACGTTCAGAGTGAACTCGAGCAAGCCTTATCTCATCGTCCGTTGGAATGAAGTATCGGAACGCGGGTATGTAGGTACGGTTGATGTAGATCTTGTAAACGATGATAAAGAGTATCGGGGGTATTGTAGAGAGCCATTGCAGGGACTTGAAACGATATTGAAGGCCTATCGCTGTAGAAACACCAAAAAGTTAGTATCGTTTAGCCAGGGGGAACTTCCCTTACTAAGGACCATCAGCAATTGCATTAGAATTGCAGAAAAGAGCAAACGGTTGATTGCGACGTTCCAGAGGCGCTGAAATTGGTTTAAATGTTAAACATGACAATAAAGAAGGAAGGGAGATGTCACGCACACCACCAGACTCAACCTTTGAAACGAAAACAAACATTAGTTGGTATTTGTAGACCCATGACCCCATCCAGAACACGACAGCGGCAGCAACGGCAACCAAGGGAGCGAGAGGGGCGAAAACCAAGCCAACAGCACCCATAAATAACTAGAAAGGAGATGAATATTGAATTGATAAAAAAAGGCAAACCCAAAAACGACTGACGATATTTGAACTAGGATTGGACATTAGATTCGGTAGAGATTGAAAAAATTCCAATCACCCACTAATAGATGGCATACTGGAATTCAGGAGGTTGCGTCCATTCTCTTATATCGCGAGGCGTCCTCCCAAATGCACTGCAACGATTTTAGTTAGTTGCACGTAATTGTAGTCTGACAACGTAGAACGAACTGTGTTTTAAATGATATCCAGACCAGATTGATGATTTGTGCCAAATCGAAGACTACGAGGAAACCTCGGAGACTGGTAAGATCTCATGAGAATATAGACAGATGCATCAAGAATAATTAGCCTACGGAAAGAAAGTCAACCAGTAGGATGCCTGGTTGATATATGTTCGGTGAATGGTTTGAGGGAGCGCTATATCGGAATTGAAAACTGTCTTCAATAACGCGAGAAAAGTTGCCTTACTGCCCAGGTTGTCAACAATCTCCTGGAAACTCGCTTTCGCTCCGATCTGCTCAACGATTTCCCGCACAGAGTCTGGAATCTCGTCAGTGAAAGAGCACGATGTACACATCGAATCACTAACTGAAAATCACGCCAATCAAAGTAAAGATAATGAGCTGACTGATTATCAAGAAGCTATAGTAACGAGCAATGACAGCCCGGTCTAGCTTCGAATGTGTCAAGGCACCCATATACTGAAAAAAATGAAAACGTCGTTCGCAGAGAGGATATACGACTTACTTTCGTCAACCAGCGCATGATGATTGGGAGGAAAAAGCCAAAAAGGGCCGAAATGGTAGGAGGAAGAACACCAGAAATGAACGCAAACGTGCCAGGTGATGCGTTAGCCCATCCGTTAAGGAAAGGAACGTAATCTCGGATCTGGAGAAAAGAAGTAATTAGCTGGTGAATTGTTTCAAGTTTTCTGAACTGACCGTTTCAAGATTGGCAAGGACAGAGATAACGAAGAGCGGCACAGTATTAAAGAAACACACAGCTGCAAGCCAAAGAAAACCAATCGTTTTCTTGTGATACAATTCCCTCGGAGACTTATTCATGTTATTCCAGATCTATCGACAAATGCCATGAACCATCAAGTCCTCAAAATCAGATATGTTCGATCAGAAAACTCACAATATCCTTGGGATTTGGAGCAAGTTCAATCTTAGTCCCCTTCGGATGTTTGCCTTTCAGAATCTTTGCGACAATGTGTGCATAGGGAACAGCGGCCATGCTGGCAAAGCCGTAATTCTCTGCCTTACGCGTGTCAATCTGCCGACGATATTCCTCAATAGCTGCCTCTGTACGTTGAAGTTTGGCCCTGGACAAGTATTATGAACGTATTCGAGGCTTAATCAAGGTACTCACGTGTAGAAATCAATCGCATCTTTCTTCATTCCTCCAATACCACAAGTCGCACCAACTCGAATTGTTGGCCTCTTCTTTCCTGGTCTTCCGGTCTTAAGATATTTTACGAGAACTGCCTCGAACTCTCTGACGGTAGTGTTATGATATTCTATCAGCTCAGGCAATTTTCCAACTTTACGGTTGATGTGCACGCTCGTCGTCGGATAAGGGACCTTGGTCGATTCGAATATGGCTCGAAGTCCTTCATCAGACTGATTCTTTTTCGGAATGCGTGTGATAGTCAGAGTACGGGCGTAGAAAGATTCAAGGTACTCAGGTGATCGGAACCATGTGTGACGAAGCTTGATCATTGCCGTCCAATGAATGTGGACGACACCGATGATCATTAGAGTGATGAGGTATGTGACGGCGACGTGAGCGTAGAGAAGGTTTCCAGCGACATCCCGGATGGTCAATATGGTGAGAATATCTCTTTTTTTCGCATCCACGTTTTTCAGGTTATAGGTGACGTTAACAGGAATGAGGACGGCACATGTAAGGCTCGCAATTCCCAAGAAAAGCCAACGCATGAGGCGGTTAAAACGCAGAAAGGCGACGGCATCGAGACCAATCTTATCGAGTAGCTCCGGCTCCTTGGTATGTATCAGGGGTGGAAGCCAACCGAGGAGAGATTCTGATATTCGAGGTGGAGGCTTATTGCCGACGTGATATTTGACCTTGGGCTCGTAGATAACCTAGTATGACGCATGAAGTGGAGTTGGACTGATTGGATTAAAGGCTCGTACTTTGTTCTTCGGTCGCAGAAGGTTGAAGGCAAGAATTGTCACGACCTACAGGACGTAAAGCAATTCATTCAGAATACTCAACAGAAGCTATCAACCCACTGAGACTATACTCATCAACGCAACCTGCGATCCCACTGCCACGGGCGCCAGCGTCCGGGAGTTATCATCTATGAGCTTGCCTGCTTCGTCTGCCACCCCAGACATGTTAGAAAATGGAAGAGTAGGCCTTTATGGAGAGAATGTCGTTAAGAAATAAAGAGCGACTTGTTGAAGCTGTGAAGCTCGTCGAGGTCGAGGTCGAGGCCGAGTAGAGAGGTGGAAGGGCCTTTTTTGCAGAAGTGGGTCTTGTCGTTAGGCTTCTTTGTCTGCCGTACCCGTGCCGCGCGGCAATCCTTTTATATCCTTTTCGGTAGGTCGGCCACAAAACCGCGGCCGGGATTTTCCGTTACCTTTTTTCTATTCTTACCAAAAGCTACGAATCTTTCGATGGATGGAAAAATGAAGCGACGCAACAATAGGGATGGGAGGCAGCATCTCAAGAACCCTGTCATCAGGACTTCCCTGATACTCACAATAGACACGAACCCAATTCGCTCTCTGAGTTCCAAAAGTGATGAATGTCCGATGCGTTAGAGCCATCTAGTCTATTTACATGGTGGTTAATAAGAAAACATGTTATGTTTCCACTGTTACGAAAGAATCCCGCACCCGCAGGTTTCACTTGATTTGTACTTTTCCGAATTCCATTGATGCTAAAGTTCATTAACAACGATAGGTAAACTATGACAGCCAGCGGCAGGAAACATAGTGACGGATGTTGATCATCGGTGCAAAGATATAAGCAGCTCCCTATGCATGCATCATACTTCTGATTGAGCGCAGTTGATAAGCTGAGATCCTTTCCTATGCGAGAGGCAGGAAATTGCGATGCAAGGACAATCAACTGTAAATACTTCGGCAAGAAATTTCGAGTGTCGGCACAACATTCGATTGTGGACCGCGATGAACAGTGGTTCAAATTTTCCATGTGCAGTTCCCATATACGCGCCCGGAAAGGAGCCCCTTCCACCAGGACTTACTGAGGAGGATAGGGAAGGACTACAGCGAATGAAGAAATGGGAGGGCTACGTAGCGACATTTGGGGAGTCTTGTGCAACAAAAACTGTACTTATGGGAGGTGGAGGTACGTTCAGAGCTTATCGATTAACGATACGCATAACAATACTGTGTTGCCTACAGGCTTTGGCATTGGCGCGTTCTTCTCACTAATGTCCGCTTCTTTTGCATATGAGGATCCTCTGCTACGGCAACAGACCCAGGCGGGTATGAAAACAACACAAAAGGCAAGAGAGATCTTTAAAGAAATGGGACGGGGGATGTGGTCAAGCGGAAAAGGCTTCGGGAAAGTTGGTGCTTTATTTGCTGGTATAGAATGTGTGATAGAGTCGGTGCGTTTCAGCACCTCAGTTGCCTTTTGTCAACTGACACAATGGCTTTTCAGTATCGAGCCAAAAATGATGTTTACAACTCTGTCGCTTCAGGATTTTTAGCAGGCGGCATCCTGGCGCGTAACTCCGGGCCTAAGGGTGCTTTTAGTGGTGGTTTGTTCTTCGCGGCGTTTTCAGCTGCAATAGATCTATTTATGCGTCGGGAAACTCCAGAGTACGCCATCCTAATGTATGTTCTACTTCGTTGGCGCTTACTTTATGTTTTCAGAGAGGATTGAGTATTCTGGGACCATACTTACAGATCATTTGACGACACGCTGCACTTATATCCAATGTATTCTACAATCACTACGATAATTCACATCTGTCGCTTATACACTCCAATGTACTATGGATCCCAATTCTCGTGTCGCCAATGATAAGCCCTCTAATAGAAACTGGTAGTATACAACTATGAATCCTTACAAAAAATTACCATATAAATCATAACCTCCCAAACCTAGAGCCCAAGGATCACTGATTATGCAAGGTAGCCAGACCTCGCGTCGAGAGGATCATCTTTGCGAAGCCAGGTCAAAGGAAGCTGTATAAGTCGGTGGTGCTTCACCTATCTCGCTTTCTTGGCCAGAGATGAGCCGCTCATACTGCGTACTCCGGCTGTATAGTGATTCCGTGGGACGTAGAGATACCATTGTCAGAGGATTCACAGGATTGGTTTCTGCCGCAGAGGCAGAAGAATCTGTTGACAGGCTCGACGTCATTCGTTCCAATGCAGTGGGTCGGCGGAGTCGCTCTTCAGAGCGTCGCACTTCACAGGGACACTTGGGCAGGACAGGGCACTTGTCATCGAACGACTCCGAGTATGGAGGAAGAGATGTCCAGTCGGGGTTGCACCGGCACTGGAGACATTAAGTATAGACAGAGGTCATCAGCTCAAGGAGAACAAGTTTATGAAGGAACTAACGGATAGAATGTTGATTGGTGTCTGTATGACAATGTCAAAAAGCTTCCGCTTTCCAGTCTTTGGATCCACATGAAGATCATCACCGCGCTCAACGCGCATGACGAATTTAAGTTGATGAGTTATGACCATATTGCTTCGCCTGTTCTTGTTAGTAAAATGCATCAGGCTACATGACACTGGAAGCTGGAGGTCCTGATGGAAAGTCCATGGACCTGGGCCCATCAACTCTGAAGCTCTTTCTGACATGTCGCCGTTAGGAGTGACCAGTGCGTAAAGCGGAGAGTTCTTGAAGGCGTCGACGTCATCAGATTCGAGTGGGAGGATATGACTGGCATTTTTCCCAGACTCTCTGACAGAGAGAAGGTTGATGTGTGAGATTGGGTCAGTCCGCGCAATTCGTTTCATCTGAGTATAATAGTCGATGCGTTCTGAGAGTTTATTAGGACAGGTTTTTAATACGAAAGGATGGAAAGAGATACATACCTTCGATAAGAACAGAAATTCGATGGATTTTCATCTTTGTCAGAGGCATTAAAGTGAACGTAATAGGAACCGTCCCGCCGATGTAAAAACTGCGACCAGAGATTGATATTAAATACTGCAATTGCTGCTCCCAATGCCGTTCAACAATGATATTTTCGGTATCTTCAGTATCCTCCTCCGTTGGAGACGTTATGACCATTACTTCGCGATTCGCCGCGTATTTTGACTTGAACGCCCCAGGACGATGAACTGTAGCTCGGAGTTGCCATGTCACTGTACCATAATTACAATTGATTGTCGGAGGCGAGTTTGCAGGCAGTGCAAAAGCTATTGGATACGTATAGGTCCCTGGTCGTACGTTTGAGCAGAGTCGGTAGGAAGTGATGATCTAGTTGAAACTACCTTTCTTGAACTCCTTCCAATTTGATTCCCCAGGGCTGTGATCGTGATCAAGATCAAGCTTCAGAATATCACCAATCTTGCTCAGCGTAGAACGCTCCTTTGAGTGCAGTCGGCCCGAAGGAGTGGGAAGGGTAAATCTCTTCTCTTTCGTTCTCCCACGACGTGGCTTCTCATCATCAACATTATGATCGCGTGCTGAGGGCCTTGCTGTCATTGTTGAGCTTGAACGCACAGCGTCCATGAAAACACTAGACACCGACGAGAGATGGAAACGAGATCGAGAACCTTGTCTGCTCCGACGCTCACTGAAGCTATGATGCACACTTGAAGGACTCGAGGGTCGCGACGAAGTCCGTGAGGCAGAACGCGAGTTCGAAGTGTGTCGTGTCGGTGAGAAAGTCCTCGGTGTCAACGAGCCCACCTCGTTTTCTGGAACGTCTTCAATACTCGGCGCTCGGGAAAGAGAAATGGCACGAAAGGCTGGAGACCCCAAGGGCGGAGGTGTCGATCCAATTGGACGGCCTTGAAGCATTGGTCAAAATAGATGTCCAAAGAAGTCTTGTCAAGTAAATGATACGCACTCCCTGAACCCAGTAGTCCGTTGCTCGATGCATTTTGCGGATCCTCGACCGTCAAATACGCCGGAAGAGGAGAATGTTCTCTAGGTGGAGATGAAGCGATCAAAAACGGAGAGTACGGGGGTGTTGACGGGACAGGAAACTCCTCATGAGACAAGGGGAGACGTTGAAAGTGGGAACTGTCAACGCTTAAGCGTCGAGAGCTCTGCCGTGGACCACCCCTTTCAGGTGAGAAAGAACGATTATTTTGGAGCTCCTGGTGGTTCCTGGAACGGTAAGAAGGTGCATGAAGACCGTCTGAATCATAGTCTACTTCAGTTTGGTTATCATACGCAGCGCCTGGTCCAATTGAGGCATTGCGACGAGTCGGTGTTTTCCCAGCACGAAAGTAGACGGTCTCTGCATGGAATAAAGTGTGTTCTTCGTCAATGTCAACTCTGTGTGCTCCAAAACCTGCAAGAACCGTACTTTGCGTCATAGCAACGATTGTATCATGTTATTCGGGACGCACCTTCTGGCCAAGCTATGGAACTCTTTGCTATCAGCTCTAATTCGATGCTCGTTATTCGGGTGGGCTTGGCAAGTTCCAATACTAGCAATCCTCGTAGCATCGAGGGCCGTGAATCTGAGCCGTGATGCCGTCTTCCCAAGCCATCTGACCTCAAGAAAACAGCTGCTTCGGTGAGACGAATGGTGAGGGGGTTCTTCTTCTCAGCCATTCCGCCGGGGCGAGGCTAGAGTAGACTATCGCCTTCAGGAGGTGGGAAGCCAATCACTCCTGTTCGTATCTTGTCAACGTTAATTTCATTTTCGCTATTGGATGCATCATCAAAGTCGATCGATCGGGGCGGAACTTCGGAATTGGATTGTGAGCACGTGGTACATACACGCTTCCTACAATATGTAAATTTAAAATTTAAAAACCGTAGCTGGCTAGACAGTATACGTACTTACATGCACAAACGCCTCTCTTCTCCGCAACAACTAATTTCCCACTATCCCGCCCCACTATTCCGCACCTTTCTGGAGCCAATAACAGCTCAGCCTTCACCAGTTTTGTTCCCTCAATGGCTCTAAATACGCGCCGACGTGGCGTCTGTCCATCAATGTGCGCACCCGCTGACCCTGCTAAACCGAAAGGGGTGTATTCAATCCTATACAATCCTCACGAATACTTGCCAGATCCGGTTTGATTGCGTCGTGCCATCAAGAATGAAAATTTTGTAAGTATCGTCGTTACTTCGTTTACGTCACTTAATGACTTTTTACCTACTTTATGGCACGTTTCTGAGACTAGTCGGGTTTCTTCCTCACCCCACTCACACCCACAAACATGCATAGCTTTGCTCTGGGTCTTTTCACGGTACGCCTTGTCAGCCTCTGCAGCTCTGGACATCAAACGAGACTTTGTAGCTCGCTTCCGTGGTTGCTGCCGCGTTTGCCAAAACAATTGTGATCACTGTTGGCGGGAATACGACCAATGACGCCACGACTGTTTTCCAGCCCAACACAGTTGTTGCAGATAAGGGTGATACTGTGCTCTTTAACTGTATGCCTTTTTCTTGGTATTTTCTCCTCGACTATGTTAAATCAACCTCCTTTTGAACCCCTTTCTGCTCAACAGTCACCAATGGCAACCATACTGCCACGCAGTCCTCATTCGCGACTCCCTGCGTGCCAATTCACGACACTGACATCATTGTTAACGGTTTCGACTCCAGTTTTAGGGATGCTGGTGAAGAACAGGCTATCACGACTCTTCCTGTTGCCATTGGTAATCCCAACGAAACCATCTGGTTTTACGACTACAATACGTGTTCCAAAGGCGGTGTGGGTGCCATCAACTTGAACAAGTCTAGTACAGAAACTATCGACGGTTTCCAGGTACGTGAATCGTTTCAAGACTCCTATTTTGTGGTATTAACTCCTGAAATTAAACCCTATCTACAGCGTAACGCACAAAGGTTGAATGGCACGGCTCACAGTTCCAGTTTCCCTTCTTCAACTGGCATTGTTAGCCCAACGGCGACCTCAACCGGATCCAGACCAATCACCACCAACGACGCGACGCGTATCGGTGCCCAGGGTGCTATGGCTTTGGTTCTAATGTTCGCCGTTCTTGCTATCTCCTTGGGAGACTAGATGCCGCATCACTATGATGTTGACATAAGTTTCCTTCCTCTCACGGACTCGCCTCTACATTTACGCTACGATACGATGAGACTCCCGAGCATACTTCGTCTCTAAGAGGATTACATCATACTCATACCTATTCTAGTGTAGGACTGCTATGACATTCTCTTGTTGTGTTGTGTTTTTGTCCATCCGGAGTGTTGCTTTCTAGTTCCCGAATTGGATGTGTGTTTGTACTATGAGCGTGGGTAGGCTCAGCAATTGCGGTAGTTTAGATATACCTTAAGTTCTAGCTTTGTTTACTCTAGAGGCATACGCCGTTTATCATCTGTATGCCAGTTAAGCGAAGTGTCGAGTCTGCCGATGAATGATGAAGTTGGACCTCATTTCACACTCATCGTCAAAACTCCATAGCAAGAATAGAGATCTACAATATAGGTGTAGTCTCACGGAGGACTGACGACAATCCACATGGCGTTTGTAAATTACCATGTTTCAAATTTAGTGGCGCAGGGTAGGACCATATGTAGATCAAAACATTAGCGCCAGGCACGAGAAAACTACCTCCAAAAATGATGAACGCATGTCGGTAGACCACACATGACAAGAAAATCTGAGATGGTTTGTCAAATGTAGAACAAGTATGTAAAGTTGACGGGATGTCCCGATTAGGACATCCGTTTGTCCTTACCTCCGCGGCGTCCACCCTTCGAATTCATCCCTGCGGCTAATGAAGTCTGTCTATGTCACCAGACCCCTTATGCAATGTATACCCAAGTAGAAGCGTGTTTGAATCGACATAGACGTCCGATTGCCGTTTTAGGACGTTACTTTCTTATTATCCTTTTATGGGCTTCACCTTGTCGTGTCGATTCACCACTGCCCATGGATACTTAAGTCGCCATCTTAACAATGAAGCCAATAGGTCTTATTGTTCTCCCCCTCACGACCTTACCCACTGCTTCGAATCATTGTACACACGATACCATGCAATTCAAAGCTATTGTTGTTTTGTTCTTCGCCTATGGTAAGTGGCTCCGTTTCCCGCCCCTGGATAACCTGTCTGATGTGGTCTGCCATGCACCTCATAGTCGCAGTGGTGTCCTCATCACCAATACCCCCTTCAACAGAAGTTGAAGCAAGGAATGTACTGGTTAGTGCTCACACCGTAGCTGGCGAGCACCAACTTACTTCCGAAATCCAGTCGGAACTGGCAAATAGAGAGCCCGAGATGAATGTTCCAGTTGTACGGGAGCCTACACCTGAGCCAAATCCTTCGCCCGAACCTGTCTGCCGATACGGTTGCCTATAAAATGGTGAGAAAACAATGAAGGGTCTGGGATTGGGTGGCGAATACTGACTTGCCGTTAAGGTCCATGTGTGACCAGTCACTCTTTTCTGAAAGAGCGCCTCTTGGCAACCTCCTTTCAGCACATTTCCACGTTCCTCTCGCCACGCCGGCCACTTCCTTTCGCCACGCCGGCCATTTCCTTTCGCCTTCCACATTTATTGGCCCTGAGCCGTTTCGTATTCCGACTGTGACAGCCACCTGTAGCTGCTTCAGTTGTGCACCATCCCGGGTGCCGCAATTGCGACCCCGTGCGTAGACCACACCGTATACCCTCTTAAACTTGAGGCGGGAAACACTTCGTTGTTGGCTTTGCATCGACCTTCGGTCCTTTATCGTTATCTCCATTATTATTCGTTATTCGAGTGATAGTTGAATCCCTGTATTATTAGCCTTGTATTGTGTATTTTTATCTCGGGTTTGTTCTTCAAATACCTTATCTGGATCAATGAATAAAGTAGAACACCTCGACCGACGGCTTCTGAGTGTCGTTTAGTCGATCGAGACATCCTGGGGAAAAAATCATATGATAGAACGAAATGAACTTCCGAAAAAGAGTACACGAAAGCGATCGAGATTATGCACAAGTCATGAGCCATATATTATACCCATCTTTCCTCATTTGTATGCGATAAGATCCACCAAGGGTCGTTGTAATTGTCCGCACGCAGCTCTTCTAACGAAGTATACGTCCGTACAGAATTCGCAGTGGTGAGAGCGGTGAGTAGATCCGAATCCATTAGAACTCTGAGAATGGGCCTGCCCCCGACATGGCGTTCTATGACCAGTTCATTGAGAATATTCGAAAATTTAACTGCATAGGTCTCCCGTGTGGTTCGAAAGGCCAAAGTTCGGAGATTTTGCCAGCGGTCCTCGACGAGTGTTTGCTTCAAGAACGTGATATGGAAAGAATTGCAATAGGCTAGATGAAGCGCCTCGATGGTGGGAAACACCTGTGAAAACTTTGTAGACGCATAGTAATCAAAACTTTGGAGGGTCAGATATTTTAGAGACAGGAAAGAAGGTCGAGGGTGGTGATCATAAATCATGTTGATGGCTTGATAATGCGGACAGTCAAGCCAGAGGGATTCTAGATTTGGCAATCTGACTGTCGTCAAGAATTTGGCGGCAAGGGTATCACTGTTGCTGAACCAAAGGGAGCGGAGATTAGGCATGGCCACATCGTTGACGGTCCAACGCCCGACGTATTTGCTATGGATGGAGAGCGTTGACAGAGAAGGGCAAACTGTAGCGAGATCCAAAAAGACGTGGGTGTCTATATCAAGCGATGAAAAAAAAGATTGAGATGTGCGAAGGTGAAGAGTCGTCACGTTTGCAAGTGGCGGAAATTGTTCCAGGTTGTTCGAATGAAGCACAGCAAGCTTGGGCGCCCCTCCAAGGAGGAACAGTGGGTTCGTCGGAAAAGTTTGCTGGAATGGAATAACATGGGCTAAGTCAGTCTGCATGTTATCGTCCACAACGTGCACACGCTCGAGTAGAGGAGCAGCCAGGTCTTTTATGCGCGAAAGGATTGCATTCGTAGTGGTCCTGTAGTACGCGAACACAAGCAAAGTCTTCCACCGAGTTGCGTGTTCGTTCAGTAAATCAACAATTGGCATAATCGAGATTGCGCCGTCATGGGGGTCCAAATTTCGATCCGACTGCCAAATATCGATTCGAATATTTACAGGACAGTTGTGAGACCGCTTCAAATAACTGGAAACGGCGTCGAAGGATTCGGAGGAATATACGTCGATGTTTTTCCAAAGCAAAGGTGAGGCGAATGCAACGTCCCTCCAACGACGACAGACATGGGACATCGCCACCTCAAAAGGTATTCGATATCTCAGGCGCTTCCTTGGCTGCAGGTCGGCAAAGATTGTCGAAAGAATATCTTGAGGTAATATATTGATAGATAGCATATTGCCTAGTCTGACGTTGGCTGAAAGGTGGTGTCAAGGGAGTTATGAAAGGATATATGGGTATTGGTCGACTCACCTGGTTTTGATGTAGAGGGGCTGTATTCCATGTTCGTGTTGAAGCCCCGTCCGTTAGAACTATGGTCTTACAGTGTGGGTAAAGGCTTAGCTGCGGGCCGCCGCGTAGGTCACTAAGCGGAGCACAGCCACACTGAAGAAGATTTTCATGACGTAAAGGTAGAATAATGCTCATAAGATCTAATATCTATGCATCTACGACCTGCAGCACAATTGAGGTTCATATCAAAGGGCTCATATGGCACCTGAGATGCTTCTTGCATATCGCCAAAAATCTACAGGACGCCAACCGCTGCGAATGGCATGAATTTCACCCCATCCATCCTTCCACTCTTCATAGCAGCCGGGAACGAGGACCAACCTCTGGTCTGAGCAGCAAAGCTCACGCATCCGATGCCATATTTCTGATTGTTGAACAGGTGTATCGTTCGAGGTGGAAAAAGCCGCAGGGAAAATACTTACAACGAGCATTTTCAGCGTCGGCCGGGTATCAAGGAGATATGTGATACTCAATGCAAACCCCTCGTCGTTTGCCTGATTCGCGTTAGCCCGGCGTGCGAATTGGAGATGCGAGAGGTGTGGAAGTGGGCCGAACGCTTCAACAATGGCACTCGGTGAATACCAAACGTCGGCGGGCTCGCAGATGCGGAGGTGGGTAAGATTCGAGAAACCTGTCGCGGGCAGACGCGTGGAGTGTCGATTGGGAATGTTCAAGGGGTCAAAAGATCGCAATGTGATCGACTCAAGGCTCTTGTTCAAAGCAGGATTCTCGGTCAAGAACTTGTACGATGGAATGATCAAGGATTGTAGGCTGGAACAAGCTGCTATGATGTCGCTCAAATGAGGGTGCGAGGCAACGTTGTGGTTGGTCACCGCAATCCTCAGGACGTGATCGGGGAGAAAGGTAGGTCTTTTCGACTGGGTTGTCCGGTGGAAGAGCTGAAGAGTTTCTATGGAATCAAGCACAACAGTGCGATAAAGAATGGTGTTAACCATGCGGAGGAAGACTCGAGAGACCAATGCCAAATCCCTTGGCTTGCATTGGAAAAGTGCGTGTTCGAGTATCAAGAAAAATATCTCGGTTGGCAAGAGGTAAAAGGGCGAGTTGAAGACCTTTAAGCTTAATGATCGAAATCGAGGTCGTCCATGTCGATTTTTCGTCACCGTTATGGTCGCCATTGCTTAAAGGAATAGAAACTTCCTGGTAGTCATCCAAGGAGGGTAGGCAAGTTATAGGGTCGTTTCGGGATCGTTTTGAAATAGACTCCCATGGTCCAAATCAAGAAGATGCAACCCGTTGAAGAAGGAGCTTCCGTCATGACAGTATCATGTATCAGATATGGATAATGGAGAAGTGGTGGTCCCGAAACATGGGACGGAACGGAACGGCGTCGACAAGAAATAGCAAGATATGACTAGTACTCTTCAAGTCTGTGTCGTTCCGAGTCGCAGTCTATTACTCATGTTTTCTTTTCAGCTCGCGGTAAACAACATGTTGCCAAACGAGATGTGGCACACTAGCAGGCTATCATAACTATGGGGCAAGAATCTTGAAGTCCTGGTAGATGTAAAAGTGATCAGACGACCCGGAGTGACCCAGTATGTTGACTTCGCGTAAAGTTACGTCAAGATGCGGGAAAAAACGGGGATTGTTGTCAAGATAACACTTTAAATATACCACCGTCCGATAATATCGCGCAATGAAACGTTTATGCACCTTTGACCCACGCTTCCTTACCCTTCACCCAAGTACTGAGCACAGTTCCCCGTCGGTCAAGTACAACAAAATCGGCATCAGCACCTGGTCGAAGGGTCCCTTTTTTGTTTTCGAGTCCAAGACACCTGGTGTGTGTGGTAAATCGGTCAATAAGTTGTCCCATGAATCAGAAAAAATATGCCGACCTTGCAGGGTTGTATGTTGCACATTTGATAGCTTCACCAAGAGAACATCCTGTATATCGTGAGAAGTTGCGGACACATGCGTCTAACGTTACGACACTAGAAATTCATGAGACGATATCAGTATCGTTGCAAACTTGAGGAGAATCATCAGGCTCACCTTCCTGCGAGAGTACTCGTGCCTTCAAGGTAGAGTTTGTATCCTTCTTTCACGAAACGTTGCCCATCGCGCCATTCGTATACACCGTCTTGAAGGTTGGGGTCAAGGATCTTTTGTGCTTCATACCTCCATGTGAGCAAGAAATAAAAACACATACTTTAATTACTTACCGTCCGTGATGAGAACGCATCCATCAGGGTGCGCAGAATATGCAAGCTGTCACACACTGTCTCAGAACTCAACCAAGAGGAAAGTAGCAAATGAAGCTCACCCTGACAGAGTTAGGGTGTGAATGTATTCCATCGACGATCAGCCCATAAAATGGCCGCACAAATGCCATATCTGCAACCTGGCCCTTGTCAAGATGTAGTTCACTTCTCCCCACTTTGAGGGGCGTAATGACCCCACTAAGCGACTGTGTTGTAGATGTGGGAGATGAATAACTGGATGGTGAAAGAGGCGGTGTTATTGTGCTGTCGAAAGCTTCTGAAGAATGGAGAACGTCAGTGTAGATGGTAGGAGTCCCGACGTTAGGGTTGCCCTTCGGTGATTTACGAGGGGGGATAGGTGGTAGAGGGGAGAGGGGAGAGGAAAGATGCGGTGAAGCGCCTAATAGTCCAATGATCGAAGGGTCCCTGTGGTGTAGTTGGGGCATGGCGTTGAAGAGGTGAGTTATAAGACCTGCACCATAGCGGACGGCGGCGGTGGCAACCTGCGATGATGCTACACTGAACATAACAATGAGAATGTGAGAAAGGGCCCATTACCCAGACAGAATAGAACTACCTGTGCCCAATGGAGAAGACGATGCCTCTCTTCGTCAGTTCTCCGATAGCGTTCATGACACCCTCAATTTCCGGCGCCGCCGTTATCATCCTAACACCAGTATTCTGGCCACCACTAGCCATCAGCCAATCCTCATTCTCGGCCAGGTTTCGTTCACCATAGATGTCCTCAAATGATTTTGTCCCTTCAGGGGCGTTCAGAAGGAAGGGAGGCGCGTGCGCGCCACGTTTGTCATGATTGATAAATGGTCCTTCAGCGTGCCAGCCAAGGAGGGTTGCCGACTTGGGGGTTGAAAATGGTTGCAAGAGGCTCAGAATCTTAGGGTACAGGGTCTTGTCCTGGGTCTGTAATCAAATGTTAAACAACATCGAGGTGCACCGATTGAGAACTCACGATCAATGTCGGCAAGAGCCTAACAAGGCAGATATCGCATCAATGAGAAAGAAAGAGCCCAAGGAGATACTCACGAAGTTACACCCGTCTCAATGATACGTTCCGCTACAAGCTTCATACCCTCGCGATATGATTCATCACTCTCATATATGGAGAAATCAAAATTGTAGGCTCCATTGAGCTGGATGTCAATGAATCCTGGACTGTTGGAGTACGGTATCAACAAGTGATTCAACACATCGTACAATAGAGTAAGAGGCAGTCAAGTGGAAACCATTCGATGCAGGGTGAGACATCAAGGGAAAAAAACTACCACTTGCCTTAGAATATTCCCGTGCAAGTCGACAATTCTGGCAGGTCGTTCGCGCCGTGAGAAGAAGGTTTTCTACGGAATACTCCAGTCATAAGGTAAGAAGCGAACGGGGATCCGATATCTACATACCTGCGCATCGAGGATCACTCCACGCTTCTCGTCAAACCACACATCTTGTTCGACAAGACTGCCGTCTTCAAGAGGTATCAAGCAATTAGTGAAGCACACAAGGCCGTTCGAAGAAGTCATTGCGGAGAGCTCTAGAGGGATAAGCAATGCGTGGGCTTATAATATAACAATTTTGGATCCGGACTTTGAGGGGAAGGGTCTGCTTCCGGCCCACATGAAAGTTCCTCCAAGGTATGATGGGGCCGATCTATTGAGCTTCCGGGGCTTATCATCTAGTGATCGAACACCCTTGTAAACGTGCTCATAGCGCGAGTGACCACGAAGGCTGCTTACCGGGATCCTCACTCGCCAAGAGCGGTTACTCGATGCCATTCAATGGCCCAATCCGTGACTCGGCAAAGGGTGTTGAGCCACAATTGGGCCGGAGTTGGCTCCGGAACAAGTGATTCGGCATTCTCCGCTCCGAAGCGCTCGGATTGCGCATCCAACGTTCTCGACGGCACTGCGTCCGGTTGGCTGCAGCCCATGAGAAAAACGTACTTACAAACTCACATAAAACGTGCTATGGCATGGTCTGAGCCTCTCAGTCCCCCCACTGCCTCTTCCAGTGCTTCCACAGAATTGATGTTCCACAATTGCCTATTGGGTATCTCAGCGTAAAATACTCACTTCGGAGATTTTCTTCGGTGTTTTCTGCTAGTGTTACATATGTGCAACACAGACCACGCGTTCTCTCTAGCTAAACTCCTTCGGTCGTTCGCTTTAGCCCACACTGACCGCAAAACCGGTTGATCTCTAAAGATAAAAAATTCCGACTCGCCTTCATCACTCCGTAGCGGCAAAAAAAAAAATTGAACACGGATACCCACTTACACCCAGTGCTTGCGATCATGATCAGGGTCCGGAACAATACATGGCCGTCTCTGTATATATTTTGCGCCCTCGTAAACTGTTGTTTGTCAAGCCGAGTGTCATCTTCTTTCGCGCGAATCAGAGACATCTTGACTTAAAGTTGACTGACTGAAGTTTATGAAAGAGCCCACCATCACGGTGATGTATATATATAAGGTGAATCATGTCTCTGATTCGGGCACTTTATATTGAAAGCCGAGTAGGCAGAATTCTATGTATCCGAAGCACGCACACGCCGAAGCATACCTCGATAGCACAGCGCGCAAAGAACATAAATAAATGACGAGCCTAAGCCTGGATCCAACACAGCATCACAGCATGAACGTAATAAGAACTTTTTAGGCTTCGCTGTGAGATAGATAAAATTATAGCCACGTAAGGAAGAAAATGATAACGAATGCTAGGCGGTAATATACGAGAATTTCGACAGCATAGGTAGTAGAATGAATACAAAATCCAGAAACCAACGCCAAGAAGGATGAAAGAGTCCAGAGAGATGAGGTGCAAGGGGTATACGGCGATGGAGTCTGGAAAGAAGGTAGGCTACTTTTCAGGTAGGTATAGCGTAGCTCGGCACGTTGTGATAATACAGTATGTAGTCGGAATGAATGGACGGATTAAGGGAAGGCGGGTTAGGTGGGGAAGAAAAGGAGACTTTGATATGTAGTGATAAATTTAACAGTACTGGCTAGCCAAGAGAATACAATCATAAAGGAGGGACATACCGAAGGGGCCGAAAGAGCAAAAAAAAAAAATTGATATGGTACAGAAGGCACCGTTGCCCGTGAACGCCCAAGCGCATTCAACAGATTTGAACTTCCCACTCTCCACCTTCGCCTCCTGCGGCGGGCATACTCTTGAGCGCGATACGCACGCGACGCTTCACATTGTCGGTAGAGAACTCGGACCCGAACCCTACGTCCTGTCCAAGATCGCTCACACCTGATAATGAGTCGTCCACCGAACGAAACATATCCGACATATCACTGGAATAGGGCATCGAGTAGCCAGCGGCACCGACACCGAAAAACGGGTCTCCCGCTGGTGATGGCGGGGCAAGGTAAGAGGACGGCGAAGACGAAGATAACGATAGGGCCGGAGATGAGGATGAAGATGAGGATGAAGAAAGAAACGCAGCTTCGATAGTGTGTTCGGACTCGGTGCTCAGTGGTGATGAGATTTCGGACTTGTAGTCGGAGAACCCAGGTGATGCGGCACGAGAGGAGACGGCGGACGACGGATGTATCCTAACGCGAATCTTGCCGTTGTCCACAGGCACGGTGTCAAAAGAAATGTCCAATCCGCCCAGTGCATTATCCGCGTCTGCGGAAACACCTGATGTGGAAAACTCGAGTTTCTGAGATGTAGGTGCCGACGAGGATAGCACGGTGCTCATGTCAAGGTCGTCGAGGTCCATCATGGTGCTTTCAGCACGTGACCAGTCGTGGTCATTTGAAATTAACGAATTGAAATCAAAGGCAGCTGGGGCTGCAGGCAGAGGCGCGTTGGGAAGAAGAAAGTTTCTGGGCAGAGCAGATTTCATGGGCATAGAAAGCAAAGTTGGAAGAGCACAAAGAAGAACCTAATCGACCAATGATTAACCATGGGTCAGAAACGAGAAGGAAATGTGAATACCATAAGACCAAGGCTCGCGCCAGATTTGGTTGCCGAAGAACGGGTTGACAGGGGTAGTTGCGAATCCGCAGTTTGGTCGACCTTGTTTGCTGAAGACACGTTTGCCTTTGACTTGGCGAGCTCTGCGATGAGTCGACGCTCGCGTACTTGGGCAGAGGCAAGTTGTGCTTTTAGGTCCTCTATCTGAGAAAGAAGTTCCTGGTCGCGAGAGCCTGAGGTGCCCTGTGATGCAGCAGACCCGTTTTGGGTAAGGGCTAAGAGGCGCGCATTCTCTTGTTCTAGCTCAGCGACGCGACTGTGTAATGGAAGGAGCCATTAGAGTGGGATAAAGGAAGTGGCGGTTGGCAGGATGACGTACACTTCCATGAGCTCAAATTCTTCACGCTTACGCTGCCTGCTGAGAAAGGCCGCGGCACGATTCTTGACAAGACGAGCTTCACGCTTGCTAAGGCCGGAGACGTCCGGTGGAATAAAGTCCTTGCTATTGATACGCTCGACAGTGGCACGGGGCTTCTTTGGAAGGCTGGTTGGGGGGGTTGCTGTGCGTTTTGCAGCAACTGAGGAGGCTACTGCTGCGGGGTTGATGGAAATGGAGAGGCGCTCCTTTTGAGAGGCGGTAGGGGCAACCTGTTCTGGGAAGACCTGGTGTGTAGGGAAACAAAGCTGCTGCTGGTCTGCCTCCTGGGCGTCTGGGCTCATGCGCATCCTGAGGACCCTAGAAGCAGGAGTGGGAGGGTCTGAGGAGGAGGAGGAGGGCGAGGAGGGGGCGCAGTAGTGGCCAAAGGGGTCGTTGGGGGAATAGAGGGGGTCCCAGGGCGCGGGGTCAGCAGTGGGAGAGAGGAGGGGAGCGTCGTGAGCAATGATATGAGACATGGGCAGGGCTGGGGATCGGTTCATGGAGAGATGAAAAAAGTCAGGTTGAATGATCAACTTTTTTATGTACAGGCCTGTCCGGATTTATACCAGTCTAAACCCGTTCGTCTGCCGAGTTCTGATGTATTGTTGCCACTCAATACACCCCCGACCATAGCCACCTGCCTGACTACCAACACCTCTATGTAACCTCTCGGCCTCGTCCCCAACGTGTCCCCGCTCAGCCCTCACGTCTCATTGACCCCGCTTGGCCGAGTCCCTGACGTCTCATTCACTCCGCCCCGTCCTCTGCACTCCTGTCCCCCCGAAGACTGTCCGACGTTAGCTCTCCTCCTCGCCTTATACGGGCCTCTCTTCTACACGCCTCGTTCTCGATCGAGGCCGATTCTCGGAACCATATTTGCTTCCTCTTTTCCCCACGTTGTGCCCCAGATCACGGGTTCGATCTTCCAGCATTGAAAAACTTGTTTTCTTCCTATATGGCTTATGCTCCCGAATGTCTGCTCTTGCAACCCCGTGAAGCTCCTTTGAATGCTTAGCGTTTCACACCCAATACACCTAGTTCCTCGTGCAAACTAAGCGTAAAGTCTAATAGTGAAAGCCACACAAAGTTCTTTGTATCACGAGGTCCACACAACTGACCACCGACCTTTTGCCGCCAGGGCTATTATCAGTGTCTCTCAAAGAGTGCCGCACTCATTTATTTACGCCCATTTCCCGCCACTAAAATGGAACTCGGCATCATCGACTCAATAATGATCGGTTATACACCTACATATCTCTCCCGGTGTTGGGTATCCAGATTCATAAGAGAAATATAATGTGTACTTATCTGCATTCCGACTCCACGCTCCACGCTCCGTACGCCATCGTTCGGAGTCATGCTGTCTCTTGGCAGAAATCCCAGAGACACCTATGAATAAAGCCAGACGGCCGACTTGCAGGTTTAGATCAGCCTTGAGCAAGTGCTGTAACTCACCTCCGTGCACCTCGCAATATCTTAATTGTAGCTCAGCATCTCTCAAAGCCTCAACGCCCAGACTGTATGTACCTTGATCTGGAAGCCCTCAGTTACATCATAACACCCTCGATATCGGGTTAAAGATGTTGTGTCTGAGCTTCTTCAAAGATAGATGCTACCTTCAGCTTTCGTCCATCTCTAAGACTCTAAACTCGAGTTCGTTCAATCAACTCCTTGATATCACGATTTTTTGTGGGGTGGATACATAATAATGTTGCGATCCTGTGATCTTTCGTGAAGATATCTAAATAATCCATCTAAAAGATCGCGTCTCCATCACCCCTCGTTATGTTACCGCGATCTCCCTCGACAGCCATAAAACACCGTAATCCTTGCACGCTCGTAAGATATCAAAGGGAACCACCGGTACTCTTCTTCCATCTGCGTACTATCTTCAGCAGTATCTTATACTCATCTTCAATATTCAACGCGTAATTACTTTGACCCGCCTAGTAAAACCTATCAAAAATACGGGTTTCAGTGCCCCGCAGCTCGTTCAATATGATGTCCCACTGATCGCTTGGAGCCGCTTGGGATGTGGTCCAGACGGCCGATGGTTACCTGCTATGATCATACTATGATCATCTGATGATATGACATCTTGAACATGATCGTGATGGACGCATCCTCGCGCGACGTACGCCCGCCAAATGGGGCTGATCGTACCACCCGTCCGACGTTGTCCAATGGAGCGCGCATGGGGTCCGCTATATAAAATTTTGACGGCCTGTGAACTTCCTTTGTGATCATGTTGCGCTCACATCTTGAATTCTTTTGTAACCGTGAGATTGATATTTGTTGACGTCTTTTCGATCTACTCAAATCGCAATTGCAGTCTTCTCGTGATGGGCGTGGATGCACAACAACGGTGGAAACCGTGATAAGTAAGGCATGTTCGAAATAGACGTTCTGTCCTGGTCTATCATGGATTTGTCTATCGACAAGCTAGCTACACGGTAGGCTGTGATACCAGGCGGTACCGTATCATGACCGTGCCTGGCTCAAGTATGAGAATTTCATCCATACGATTTCAAATTCATATGTAACCACAATCACTCTCTCTTTAAAAGAGACCATCTATCAAAGACTATTTGCAGGAATTTCTCTTCTCTTCTCTTCTCTTATGCATGACCTTCTACACGGACAAATATAGCTGATAAGTCAGCGCCGGCTGACTGACTTTCTGGGTAAATGCTTCTCTCCGTTTGGTAGATAGCTACTACGTTCTTGCGGACACACATCTTGATAAAAGCCTAGGGACACGGAGACCTTCAGTGGCACTTGCCTGTGCGGATCTTGGGACAACGCTAATCCAAGACCAGTATCCTTATGGCCACACCGACACCGCGACTTGCTCTTCTCAGGGTTTATTTACTATTTTCGTTTTGCGAGTCGGCTGCTGCTATCTGTTCTCCCCTGACATTGCTACAACATGCCGCATACAAATGGCGGACTTAACGTCCGTCTGAAAGCCGACTATATCGTGGGTACCGTAGTACGAGCAACAGGCTGTCAAGTAGCAGCCACCACCAGCCTTCCGAGATCTAATGCATCCATCACGTACGGCGCCGTGCGTGTACCAATATATCAATTTGTATGTATATTGTGCTTCTAAACTCATTACTGGTAGAAATCTACTTATTGATTATGAGCCACACCCCCTAAGCAGAAATCCCAAATCCGATCAACACAATTCTTATCGGAATCTACGATTCAATAGAGCGTTCCGCCACCGATTCAACACTGTCCATCCCAATCAGCAGAGCTGCGGATTGAGCGGAACCTAATCTGTACTTTGCAACTCCCTTCAAAGCCAAAAACAAATTCCTCCCTCTCAAGATCGGCCTCGCAGTCCGAACGGAATTTATGCGTCATTCTCGTTGTCGAGATTGATTTTGCAAAGACGAACTATTAGTTATCCTATTCGGTACATGTTCTAAGAACATAATTCAAATTGTCATGCCGAGAGGTCAAGGGTCAATATCCCCGACGGCAAGTGGTTAACGGGCGGATTTTGTTTGGTTCTTTCCGAGAGATGATTTACTCAGGGGGTCTTGGAGAAGTCAAAAACACAGGGCTTTCCGTAAGGTTTTTGTAGCTGGTAGAAATGGGCAAGCGATTAGAACCAAATGGCGCACCATCTTGGCGTCGTCCTCAGGTCGTCCTGACAACTTTAATCGTCTCAATTTGAGGCCTATGAACAGAAGATACATGCTGTCAGCCGATTGTCGTCACCTTAATATTCATCGATATTCATCCCTTATACAAGAGTCAAAAAAACTCTACGCTACATGCTTAGAATCTATAAAATGATAACGACCAATTATGATGATTGTCATTCTAAGGTTAAGAAGGAGCGCTCTCGGTTGTTGTTCTTGACAGGTTCAGAGACGGCCACAACAGATGTTGCCTTCTTCTGTGATGTTCTTGCGAGATGCGAGTTATGTAGGAATGTCGGTCAGGAGGAAAAGATCGGCAGGGTCCCCTTTTGACGCGTTCCAATTTGGGTCAACAGTGAAGTAGATTGCAGAGTCACTGGACTCGAAGTATTCCCTGCCAAATTTGTTCGGGGTCGCGACATTCTGAGGTGTTATGGGTGTTACGGGAAGTGCCAGAGAGTGCGATGCCCGCATGGAAGGCGCGCCTAATTCACCCGGGGGCTTTGGTTTCTTCAGTTTCATTGGATTCCTGCCAGTACCGGCTTTCTGTTTGTCTTGGTTCTCGCGCGTGTTTGTGTCCTTGCCCACATTGGATGAGGTCTCATTTGGCCTAAGCCTATTCGGGGCAACGTTTAGCAAGATTTCAGCTGTGGTCAAGCGATCTCTTACGTTTTCAACATCCCCCAACGTTTACCCTTGCCTACCCGAGGCGAGTTGAGCGGAGGCCGATGTGAAGTCCACTCTTCCGAAGATGTGATTGATGGATTATTTGAAGAAGAATCGGAGTACGAGGAAGATTTCTGCTGAAAAGAAGCACGAGCGGTAGGTCAATAATCCAAGCTGCGAAAAGATAGTGGGTAATAATCACCTCAGCTTGACTGTGCCAGTTATCCCATAACGACTCCAATCGAGCTGGAGTCATATTGACCTGTTTCTCGAGATAGGGAATATCAGGAGCCCGCGAAGTAGGCGAGGTCGTCTTGGCTGTTGGGGTCATTGATCGGGCTGGCATGTGAGAAGGGGTTTTCGTTGGCCGCATTTAACGGCCTTCTTGCAAGGCCGTCTTATGTATGTGCCACTGTTCTACTCATTCATCGGGGATCGAAAAGGGTACCACTGTTAACAATGAGCTCTTTCAAAGAACAGTGACAACGCATCGAGATCACATGATGCATGGCCACCGCAAGACCACAATTGTACTATGTAGCAGTCCACTTGAATTGATAGCAAGAGGGTAGGATGCTCTGGAGAAAAATATCCTTTGGAAGGGTGGGGTCCAAACTGTAACAAAACCTTGCTTCAGCCAAACCACATTACCAGCATGTTACGCACCTTCGAGGATGTGTCAGATGTAATGAAATCGTCCAAAGATTCAAAAAAAAAAAAAAAAAAAAAAAACATCCTGCCTACCTGTGAGGAGCTGTCCAAGATAGTGTCCACGCTATTAATCACTTCGAGCCCATATCATCCAAAATCATATTGATGAAGAATCAACAGGTTCTACCAATGTCATCTTTACCTTTCCTCTCTGAGTGTTTTTATCTTTCTCGACCTCGATATTCACTGTAACCTTGTCGAAAACAGATATGGTGACTTCTTTCGCACCAGAAGCTGATGAAGAGACGGTGATAGTGTAGTTATCTGCGTCGAACCGGATTTCACGCTTGAACATCACCAGGCCTTCAATTCCAAGCCTGTCAGGGTATTGTTAGCATCAAATTTCCAGTAATCCTATCGAAAGGGTATGCTGACTTAGAGACGAAAACCCCGAGCCCATTCCTGAAAGCTCTGATCACAAAGGCTTCCTCCCTGACCTGGGCTTTTTCTCTCTCGTTCCTGTTCTTCAGAGCAAGTCCAACATAAAACTCAACACTCGCGCGACCAGCCATCTGTGCCATTCTGTGGCGTCTATTAATGACGCCCATAACTCGTTCAACGTGTGATTTTGAGTGTAGTGACGCATGAAGAGGTGCATAGCCGATGGCAGCTGCAAGTTGTCGGTGGGCGAGTACATCTGAAAGCTCCAAGTTAACGACGATTTTGGCTGCTGCTCATCAAACGAATCACTCACCAGCATAACGTCTGATAGGGCTCGTGAAGTGCGTGTAAATGGGGCTGGCAAGACCATAGTGGCCAAAGGTTTCGCGGCCGACACTACCTGAACAGAAGTATTCTGCGGAGAGCATGCATCTTGTCGCCATAATACGGACCAAAGTATTGAACGCCGGCTCCTTAGGATCCTGTGTCCATAATACGTTAAGAAATTGGGAAACATACTAAGCAACCGACGAGACACGTACAGTGCATTTGTCCAATGATGCTGCAAGAGCCCCAGAACTAGACACATCCAGGGTCATTCCCTTGCGCTTCATCAAAATATCTTGAAGCTTCTCAAAATTCGTCCGAGGAGGTGGTAAATGCCGTCTATCCAACACAAGGGTTCAGCAGATGTTCTCCTGGACCGGGTGAAAAGAAGTACCTCAATACTGCCGTCTGCGGGAATGTCTCCTGGATTTTTTTCGCGACGCTGATGTTTGCGAGCAGCATGAATTCCTCAACCAAGCTGTTTGTCTCCCTCATCTCTTTTTGCTCGACATCAATAGGATCGGACGACTCGGAACTGTCTAGGTGGATTTTGACTTCGGGCGATGCAAGATTAAGAGCACCTGCAGCCATACGACCAGCCTTGAGTTTTTGGGCCAACTTGTTCAACAGCCTAATCCCCTCAGTTAACTCATCATTCAAGTTTCTGGGTGTTAATCAGGGTCAATTGGAATGCGTGAGAGGACATCCAATACATACGTATCATCTTTCCTGAGCTGCGCCTCCTCGTAAGTGAACGCAGCTTTGGAAGCAATGACAGATTTTGTGAAGCGGACGTTAACAATTTCCGCATCGGGAGTCATTTCCTGGGGGTAGCTCAATGTGAGACCACAGCAAAGTAATAAAGGAGCCGAAGTACCCAGATACAAGAAAATGCCAAGCGTTCGACATAGGGTCTCAGTGAACACAGGTTGGTTCCGAGAAGAGATGGAAGCATGTCGATACGCTTGTCGACCAGGTACACTGTAGTCCCTCGTGAAGCGGCCTCACTATCCATTGGATTATCTGGATGCACGAAGTGCGAAACGTCCGCGATATCTAACAATACATTGTTATTAAAATTCAAAGACTTAAACAGGACAAACGGCTTACGGACGCCCGCTTCGAAGTTCCCGTTTGGCAAATGCCTAGCGTGCAGTGCATCATCAATATCCTGGCAGCCTGTTTCAACGACATGGTTGAGTCAAATCCAGGCTTTCGTTGGGTGGTTACACACCAGGAGGGTCGATACTGCAAATGACAAGGTCCCTCAAGTCCTCACGATCCCTCCATTCTGAGCTAATATCGCTTTTCGGTGGGACGACCCATTGATCGCCTTCAACAGGCAAGCAATCAAGGATCGCTTTCCCAAAAGGCCTATACGGGACCTCGAATTCCAACAAAAGACTCTCTTGCTCCGCTTCCTTGCTCTCAACCTTGCCGAGCACTCGTACGAAGTGTCCTTCAGGATACCGCGAAATAACGTCCCAGCGGTCGATCGTGACAAGGATCTTTTGGCCAATGAGGGTGGGTGCTTGACGTGTGCGTAGGCGAATGCGGGGGAGGAGTCGCGAGACAGGGGTTGCGAAAACGGTTTGTTGGGAGAGGGAAGTAGCGTTTGAGGATGTTAAGGATGTACTATCTATATGGCACACATATCTGCACGATTTGAGTTACTAGTAATGAAATATAAGGAAAAGAGCAGCCATACGCTCGCCAGTTCCGCTTGATGACGCCCACGATGCGCCCGGTAGGTTGCTTCTCAGCCGTACGTTTAGTATGCTCAGCCTGCTTTTCGTGCCGAACAAAGTGGTCCTCCTCGTTATCTCCCTCGTCTCCTGAATTTTCCGCATCATCGTTTTTCAATGTTGCTGAAATATTCGGTTACCTACAATTTGGAGAAAGAGTAGATTCAACTTACAGTCTTGATCAATGACTTCATCTGCAGGAGCTTTCCATTCGGACTCAGAAAACACTTCGACCACCACGATGTCGCCATTGACTGCCCGGTTCATATTTTCACGGCCAATCAAGAGCACGGGCTTTGTGTATGCGGGCACCGAAACACTCCCCTTCGGGACTCAATTAATGCGTGTGTATAAAGCGATGAAACAAAGTCCGCGTACCTCGAGGTAGTTATACTGGTTGGCAGCGAAATGTCCTTGGTGAAGTTCACCAGCCTTGATCCCGGCGAGTAGAGTTGGTGTCGGTAGGTACTGTTCAGTTTATCAGCCTCATGAAAAACTGGTGAGCTACGTCATCCTACCTCAGGATAGAGTGATTGACGGCCAGCACCTGCCTTCGTTGGTTCGATATCATTTGAACCCTCGGCCGCAAGGAGGTCTAGTAATTGATTCGGTTCTTTCATACCTTCCACATATTTGCGCACTAGAGGCACATTAGACAAAGTCAACTTTTGAAAATATATTTCGACTCACCTGATATACAAGAAATACCTGTCTTCTCCGCCTTTCGCCGATTTTCCGCGTCCTCTGTCATCAATACCACGTTCGGCATCTGTTGAGGAGCGTGACCCCGTATGGTGGGCCAAGCCATACGGATGTGCTCGTTGTACCAAGCCACTGCCTTTCGAATGCCTTCGGGAGAGGTGAGAGTTGGTGGAGATATTGAAAAGCAATCTATTACCTCTATCATTTCGATCATTGGGACTCTCTCCTTCCTCCCGTATAATGGCGGTTTCTCTGCCCCTCAGTGAGAGAGTGCTGTAGTTGGAGGACAAGTACATACGAGCGATATTCATTGTAAAACACCCATATCCGTTTATCTTCCATTTTCGTGAGAGCATTAAGGCGATTGTATAAGGGAAGCGAGCGATGCCGCACTTCTTCTATGACGGTCTGTAGCAGGATAATCGGGGGCGCGAAGAGATTGGACTCGACCAAATCCATCTAAGGTTACAGACATTCAGCAAACATTAAGATAATATGAATAACCACACGCCTGCGAGAGAAAGACATTGGTGTCGGGCAAGATGAAATGACCATCGGGATACAGCTGATGGCTGTGGGCCCCAGTCTTTGGTAATGGAACGTCCGATTCACCGCACGCATTGCATCCCTGGATTCCACAAACGACATCGTCCCGTAGATACCTTTCACGTAGTACTAATAGATCCTAGGTCAGTTTATCGAAAATATTCCAAGGGCTACATACCTTTGATGACCTTGCCCCGAGCAGTCTTTTTGAAGAACTTGCGTTGAGTTACTACGGCTTCCGATCGTGGACGCTTGCGTATTGTAATCTCCACCATTTTGAAGCAGCCCCGTTTCTCAAGATGAACGGGTCTGTCCTGAGGATGTCCCGAGCTAAAGGAACTGACGAGAACGCGAGAAGCACAACGTCGCGTGAAACCCAACTTATCTAAAGGCTGTGAGAAATTTGATTTGTCCAGATATCCGTCAGAATCATTTCCATTTCTGCCTCGGCTGCAGCAGGCAGCGTCTCTTTTTCTTCGAATCCATTATTACTGCTACATATATAACATCTCATTTCCCCCTTTATCCCTCCCTCCTCAAGTGTCCTCCCCCCATGCCAATCTGATAATGCCCTTCAGGTCGCTCCTGGACCTCAACTATGCAGGCTGCCCTTGATACCAGGAGCTCTCATTAGGGCATATCTCATTTGGCGACTATCCAACCTCCTAAGGCTAATGAAACCAAGAGAACAGCCACCACAGCTCGACCAACGGAGGTTTAATCTGGTCCAGAAACTCAAGAACAGGAATCAGATCCAGTAACGGTTAGTTTAGGGAGATGGCCTTATTTTGTTAAGCGAGTCCCAGATGGACGGATAAAAGCGCCTCACTGGGCAGCAACAACCTATGGTATAGCATTGTAAGGGGATACAGGTAGAAATCACAGCTTGAGTGTGGAGATTTGATTGTGAACCCAAAATACAGATAGTCTTACAATGATCGTGTTAAACTTGTGTGGGCTGACGATAATACAGGGTTTACAATGGCGTTGTCTTCGTCGAGTCTGTAACTTTGAACAGGTGGGATGGTAGGGTGGTACATATCAGCGGTCCCGACAGTGTCTAGTTCAATCTCTGCAGGAGGCGACAGGTATTCCATACATGTGGATGCTGGTGATGTTTGTCGTCGTTGAATAGATACCAGCGTTGGCATTTTCATGAAGGTTAAGCATAAGACGCGATGTCATCGCGATGGATATGCTGAAAGAGGTCAACTGGGTGAGGTGATAGAGAGCTGGAATTGATACGAACTTGCTTGCGAAGGTGGATAGTCCTCCTCGCATGAACAGCTACAAAAGAGATATGAGTTAGCGGGTAACACTAGGTTAGCAGACATACACCACAGAACTAGGGATACCATCAGTGAGGAGATATGTATGTTATGGCGGAAACGTCATAAAATGTCAATATGTTTGCCAGGTTGGCGAGTGCTATGACACTAGATACAAGGTTCATTTTCACCTTGACATTCTTGAAGGAGTTTGTTATGGACCACTTATGCAAAGTATATCGCGCCTTGTTATAGAAGTCAGGTACCTGTACAGAAAGATCACTGGGATGACAAGCTCACCGTCTCTAAAGATGAGGTATATGATCGAATTTTATGCCTGATTGAGAATGATTTCATTCCGGATTAGCTGGATAGACCAAAGAGTAACATAGAGACAAGGCACACGTCTGGCGAAGGGTTCATTTCCTTGACCACGATCACAAGAAGATTGCTCAGAAATGCGAAATAACGATTGAAAAAGAACCAATAGGCACTTTGGGTCTTCGGGCACAGCCAAAGGTAGTTGACCTCATTGCCTATCCAGGCGACAGACAGGAGGACAGAGATGTGAAAAGGGGAAATTACTTACAAGAGAGAATACTGACCGAATGTAATAAAGTGATCGTAAAGCAAGAATGCTAAACAGACAGGTCAATACTGCTGAGACGTGTTTGAATGATGCACACATTGCGAGGAAGTGCAGGAGGTTGTGAAGGTATCTGGTTGAGAGGTGTAGACAAATTAGATAAGGATACCAAAACCGACCTTGAACTAGGCCACTTACATGTCCCGTACAATATCGACCGTCTCAAAATAAAGAGACAGATCGTTCGGCATCTCGCCAGCCTTGATGGCAGGAAGGAAAAAACGGGGGTTCACTAAGCGTCATAACGTCGTAAGGGGATGCAGATGAACTCGAATACCCTCGAAACCGACGATGTTTAAGTGCGGCTCTGTGAGAAATCGCGACCAAGGCCAAAAGCTGGACTTCATATACATGCGCGAAAGTCCCCTTGATCGATTTTACAAGTATGTTCTCCCTAAGCTTCACAATGACAGTCCAGAATCAGACAGATTGATCAGCGATATGAATGGAAATCCTTTACATTTTCAATAGTCAAGTCCAGCTGAGGATCACCCTGGCCCGCGTAATCACACACGCGAAACATCAAACAAAAGATATGACATTAGAGGAGTGGACAAGAGAGTAGATCAGTGCGCCCTCAACGGGCGAGTTCTCCAAAGCGAACAAGTTCCCACAGGGTGGAAACCAAGGGGACATGTCAGATCAACGTCAAGAGTTTTCAGCAGGTTAAGTACGCTAGATTTGTCCATCATGAGCCCTGCGCCGAACACACTTCCGAATCAGGGTAGTCAGAGAGCGCCAATGGCATGAAGCTCAGAGGTATCCCACGGGCAGGTGGACGAAGAACTGACAAAATTCCTGGCGCATGACAAGACGAGCGAACCACAGAGACTCCGGAACACTTCGCAAACAAGCCGACACTGAATGACGGTGAAAACGACGCCGAAGCGCGCGCGAGCGTGGTGACAGAAAAGGGACAGAAGGAATATGGGCTGGGAGAAGATGAGAAGAATCGAGAGCGAAGTGAGCAGGTAATTAAAGGGGGGGAGAGCGGATACATTCACAAGTCAGTGGAATTGGAAAGAGACATTACATGGCGTGTCAAGAAACGCACGCAGCACGGTAGACTGGACGAAGCAAAGCCGATTTCTTTCCGAATGTATAAACATACTCTATGATCACGGTAGAACTACGTGGAAATTTAGTGCTTATCACTCAGGCACTATAAGAAACTAATCTTTATAATTACACTCGTACTACGATAAAGGTGAAAGGAAAAAAAAAACACACACACACACAATCTATATGAAAGACTCGAAGAGTTTAGCCACACTCGGCAGGTTGTAAACGTTTCCGAGGTCCGTCTTGCCTATCCCCGCCTTGCAATTGCATGAATACCGGATTGAAATGTCCAAATCCGAAGGCCATTGACACGTCACCCAAACCTGAATGCGGGGTCGGGGTTAAAAGCATCCAAAGCATAACGGTAAGCAAAACACTGCACAGTGAGTAGACTAAAGAAACTAGAAATTCGTACCCATACCACCCATCATACCCCCTCGACCGCCGTTCATCATGCCACCACGCGGGCCCTGCGGCACCATGCCACCCCGTCCACTACCAAAGTTGTTACCGCCGTAACCACCGTTACCCATGAAACCGCCTCCCATCATACCCATTCCACCCCCCATCATGGTCCCCCGCATCATACCCCCACCCATCATGCCTCCACGATTCATCATGCCCATACCCATATTGTTGCCACGGAGGTTCTGACCCCCGCGGCCCATCCCGGTACCTACCGTCGGTATTGACGATGGCATCTGATTCTGCGCATTTCGTGAGGGCGGTTCTAGATGGAGAAGTCAGATGAAGCAACATTCGAAGTGGAGCAACGTGCCTTTCGGTAGAGTGCGGAACGGATTGCCCTGCGCCGAATTAGTCAAGGTTGCTGTCGCTCGCCGGTTCTGGAAGTCGCTGGATGAGGAAGGTGTCGATCAGGGGACGCGAATTCTGAATTCAGAGATAAATTGACTCACTTGTTGTCGAACCATTGCTTTAAAATCTGGGCGCCTTCAGGGTCGTGAACTTCGACATAAGCAATCCTACCAGGAGATGACCCATCAATGTACATCATCGCTCTTTCTCTTTTAACTTACCCCTTGCTCTTGCCGTTAACTTTGTGCTCAGAGAACGTAATGTCCTTCAAGGCAATATCGACTCGGAGACTGGCCGCGACGCGACGCAAGTCCTCATCAGTCGTCCACTGTACGATGAAAAGGAACAAAGAACAGATGTGAGACGATTCATAGTGACAAAGGGCTAAACGACAAGACAAACGGACCCATTGTAAGTCGCCGATATACAAAGCATCGTACCCAGGAATACCACTTCCATTGTTCATCATCTGCATTCCCCCCATGGGCTGTCCCAATTGCATGTAACCACCGTTATCCATCTGGTTTGACATTTGGTTACCCCCTTGCATCTGAGGGGAGGCCTGCTGGTTATTCACAGCGGCTTGACGCGAAGCCGGGGAAGCAATACGCTCGTGATGGTCGTCTTCTCTGGGGCGCTTGTCGCCGGTGTTAGGCTCAACTTTGGAGACCATTGTCTCCACAGGATCATCCCTGCGCTGTGAGCGCCCGCTCTAGGTTGTAGATCAGTCACAGGACACGTAGAATACTGTGGTATAGAACCGACCTCCTCTTGCGAATGGGACGACCTCCGATAATTGTCCTCCGCATATAAATCATAATCTTCTTTAGGCATATTGTAGCGTCGAAGGACTCAGTAGGTTAAAGATGTGGCAATGGTCGAAAAGTCTTTGTTGTTCTGTAGGTTAAGAAACACAGGACACGCTTGAGTATCGACGTGACAATAACAGCAGACAGGAAAGCAACAAAGAGGACAATGAATGAGATGCATATACAGGATTGACACTCTACAAAGTTAGTCAATAACAGGAAAAGGATCTTACATGCGTTATTGATACAGATCAAGGCTTGTACAATCTCTGGAAACAAGATACACAGGACGCAAACACAATAAGAAACGGAGAACAGAGTGACGAGATAGTGGCGGTACCAATTCAAAATATCTCTCCCACGAGCGACCGATTTTCAGAACATGTTGACATCTATTTGCCAGTGGCCCGTGCGTCATAAGTCAGAATCGATTTAGGCTATTTAATTTGTTTTCCTTTCAAGACTCCTTCTACAATCTGCTCCTGCTGCGCAAGCCATAATCCAAACCCTGGAGTCTTCAACAGACGCTCATAAAAGTCAATCCGCTTACTTGCTGAGCGAAAGGGCAGTGTGCTCCCGTGAGCCTTCAGTGAGGCGAAAAAATTAGCATTATTAAAGGGCTTGAGGCGGAGGGTATTATGAGTCGAGGTTTGTGCGACCTCAGTAGGTGTGGGTATCAGAGTATTGAGGTATCTTGCCAGAGGCGTGATAAGTTCTGTCGTGCGAGAATGAAAATGTCGGCGCAGCGCAAGAGAGGCCAGTAGTTCTGAATGTTTCGCGTCAGTCTTATTAAGCATGCTCCAGATGATGTTGACAGACTCTGTCTTGCGTCGCCATGCAAAGCACTTTCTAGTTGCTTAAGCAGGATACGATCTTTGGATATATAACGTTTATGGGTCTTGGATTTCCAACCTGGCGCGGGGCCAGCATGTCCACCAGCAACCGGTGGCTGAGCAGTCGATGTCTTGGGGCTACGACGTCCAAGGCTGAGAATATGAGGCCAATGGGCACAGGATTTCTCAAAGAAAGGATTCGTGACGCCGAGAAGTATGCCAGGTTTTGGAGGGAGGCGGTTGACCAGCACAGACTGATCTCCATCCTGCATAGTGAGATACGGACGAAAGTCTCCAGCAAAAGGTATCTATAGATAGATGAGCATCGCTTTACCGATAGTTTGATGTCTTCCTACCGGCCGCATCAGGTCTCGTAGCCACCAAACTGCCTGACTTGTCTGTGCTGGCGATGCACCAAAAATGAGAAGAGGTTCGCAGAGTACAAGACATTCCCATATTGACCAAAGCTGCGTCACTGCCTCTTCAAATAGCAAAAGGGGAGAAGGAATCATTGGTGGAGATGAAGCAACAATCTGGGATAATCAGCGAGCGTCTACTCAGAAAGTTGTCTTTGCTCACATGTTGCCTAGGGTCGTACTTGGTAGCTTGAGATGGACCTAGTATAAACTGTTGTTCATTGATACTGAGAGGCAGGGCAAGGCGAATGACAGAGCCGAGAAAACCGAGCTCCAGAGTCTCTCCTGGAACAGGGTCGCGCCTTTACTTTGTAGTCAGTCAGTACGATTCTCCCTATACATGTTACGCCACACCATGTTGTTATATTTTGGCAGGCCGTTTCAAGTATAGGTATTCCATGTTGCTGGAACAAAGGCCCGAATATTGATATGAGCTGTGAGAAGAAAGCCGGATACTCATGTTGCGTAAGAATTACGACGGAGCGCTGAACAATAGATCAACAAGCTATACAACGAAATTGATAGGAAGTTACCTGCTCATAACCGCGTTTTAAGCTTGGGTCCTTCTTCTGAGTGAAGTGCGAAAAGCCATAGATAAACCCGTCCTGTGTTGACGGCCTCTTCTCAGCGTTTATTGGACTAAATTGTTCACGAATACGGAATGAATGACTTTGAGATCCTTGATCAAATTGTAACGAGTCAGGAAACGAGGAAAACGCCCTGTTCGTACGCTGTTACTTCAACGACATCGCATGAAACACCCGACTCACAAATTTTCCGCCTCGGGAGGCATTAAAATGGAGGATGGGTATATCCCATCAATGACCGGGCCATCGTCTATGTCAAAATCGACTGGAACAGAGTTTGAGATGATCATGCCTTTGGGACATGAAACCCAGACACACCGATTGCAATGCCAATGATCCATCGTCGAATTTTTTCAGTCGCTTCTGGAGCAAGGGCGATTTGATCAAGTTCCGCCTGTCGCCGTCGGGGTTTATACAGATTCTCTACCTGGGACACCCTTGGGAGCGTTTGAGAGCGCACGAGTGCTGGCCTCGTCAATCGTGGCAGAGTGGGCGAGGATGGAGAAGCGAGTTGTCCAAGACTTTTCTTATCCGAAAGTCTGTGCTGTGTCTGCGGACCATTGAATCCTTCTTGTAAGGACGGTCGAGTAGAGATTAGTGTTGTATTTTTTCCGTCGGTCGAAACTGTTGAGGAGTTCACTGGGGTACTGGTTATGCCGAGATATGGGCTCTGCTCCGCGATATCTGCTTCCTCTTCGAGAGAGCTATCGAGCCAGAGGTCCGCGCGATCCATTTGTACTTCAAGCTGGTGTTCGTTGACTGCAGACAATCACTTGCATCATATCTCAGGCTGACGACTCGAAGGAAGCCTGGCATGATCAATTGTTCTGTTCACAAATATTTGCTCACTTGATCTTTTTCGAGTTTCCAAAGTACATACCATAAGGACTCGCAGTCCGCACCAGCCGTACAATCTCTCTTCTTTCGTTGATTCATAATGCACAGCTGTACGATCAGCGTCATTACTAAGTAATCACCCGCTCAATGTCCTAACTCCTTGTCCCATCGTTCCTGTCCAAGCCATGCTACTGTCCCTCTCACTCATCCTCACTATCATCCATCTCAATAACTCAAAGGGCCTATGTACAAGATGCTTAGATCAATCGAAATCTATGTGCCATTTCAATTTGATGTCAAGATTTTCTCTGGTTTTTGCAGCGACACCACAAGAACCGGAGGCACTCAACAGTCTTGACCAGCACAAATCAATGAAGATTTACCTATTCCCTGGCAGCAAATATTCCATACGCTCGTCCTATCATGATCCAATTTACCATCGTAACTATGACCCTCCAGGCTCCTAGAACAAGCCCGGTTTAGCACCGATGCTACAAGCTGTCCTGACATGGTGTATGAGTATTCACCCAATGCTTTACTCTACCAGAAACTGATCCACTGGCTGACTGCCTTCAGTTCTGTTAAACACCATCTCTGTCTTCCCCTTCCATTTTCTCCGACTTGAAGACAACTTATCCTTGGGGTTCAATCATCTTGCGAAGTCTACGAAGGATGACTAGAAAATCTTGATGAAAGCACAGTTCTTGAAACCGAGGGGGTGTATTCTGCAGATATCATGAGAAACAAGGAAAGAGCCCTTCGTGACCTGATAAGAAAGTAGTACCGCCTGAGGGATGCAAATGTATATTAGATTATCATTACAAGGTATAGAAAAACCCGGGCTGGCCCTCAAGCGGTTCCCTAAGCTTGCCTTCCCTAACATTGTTGTTGAGGCGTCGAAAGTGAATGTGAGTGATTCCGACGAGAAGAATGAGGAGGCCCTGAGTGCCGATGGTAACACCAAGTCCAGGAAGATAGTGAGGTGCATCTTTTGCACGGTAAACAGTACTGGCAATGATACCACCTATACCTCCCATTGAGACTGTGAGTGCACTCTGTATTGATCTAGATCATTAAGATGATACATTAGTCTAAAGCATTCTTAAAAGTTCAATCAAAGGATAGGCTGACCTTTTGCTTTGTGACACCACGTTGTTCGAAGCCTAACGGATGCAATGAAAACACGATGGGTAAGATTTCATGCGGTAAGAAGACTCACGTAGGCTAAAATGCCTGGTATAGTGCCTGAGTTTCCGGCATTGAGAAGGAAGACTCCTAGGAGGGTTGACATGAGTAACGAAATCTGCACCGAGCGGGATTTGCGCATACCAAAGTACTTGACATAACCATTATGCGAGAAGGCGGTAAGACAAAGGCCGACAATACAAATCAGGGCTTGAATGACTATGAAACCGCCTCGATGTTTAGTCCTATCGGAGAGCCAAGAAAAGAATATCGAGGTCGCGATCTAAGGAGGGATAAGGGAATTCGCCGGTAAAAATGACAAGTAAACGTACAGCTGGGAAGTAAGGGGGAGCACTCTAACCTTGCATAGTTGGCAATTACTTGCATACGTAATGCAGGTACACTCACGAGAAGCAACGCAGCTGTTTTAGACCATCCCAACCCTCGAAGAATGAGTGTCAGAAAATACGCCTGTGCATCTATTAGATTCGACTCAGAAGCAATTGGATGAAGAGCTATGAGACACAAACACGCCGGCATCGTGGAGCACAGGAACATGACTCCTACGAAGGATAATGAGCTGGCATATTCAAAAACCGCGAATTCTAGGTGACGAACCATATGACCAAAGTGTCCAATCTGTAAGATGCCTGAGAACCTTGCTCTTGGTAATCTTATCAGGTACAGAATCACCCCGGTCTTCGTCTATGCGTCTTAGAATTAACGCAGTTTGTTCGTGAGTCAGAAACTTGTTCTTATCCGGAAAATCCGGAATGAAAAACCAAGATATGACTCCAAGGAACAGAGTTATGGCGCCCTCTATGATCTGTTTCGAAGATTGAGATCGCTGAATCAACTGAATATGTATGGCCGTGGAACCTACAAAAATCCAAGCCCAGCCACGGATGTTCCGTTTACCATCCAGGAGACTAAGGACATATGCGAGGATTGGCCCTACTCCTCCCATCGTGATAGATATCAGGTAAAAGATAGCCAGCCTGTCGCAGTGTTAAGATCCAACCAGTCATCCCTTGAGGTATGAGTACCGTTTTTGCACTTCATGACGCTTGTACCTTGGGACCAAAGTCAGTGCACGTCATTCTGTTAGGGATAATTGCCTACCATGTAGAGATGATGAACACCATTGCCGGAAAAAATGACGCCTTGTGATAAAGCTCATGAAGGGGAAATCAAATTGCTTCGAGTTTCTCACCTCAAAGGCACCGAGTAAAATACGTGTTGCAGTCAAGTAGCCCCACGTAGGGACAAAGCCCATTCCTAGTTGCACCGCGCCCCACGCCACTACACTGAAAGTAAGCCAATTGCGCACCCCGAACTTCCTCAGGACTAGATTGCCGGGAAGTTGCCTGGACAGTGAAAGTCAATCCCATATCTGTCAATGAAGCCAAATGAGACGGACAGCAATATGTAAGGCACGAAGTAAAGACACGTTGTGATGCTATAACGCGCTCCATTAGTTAATCCCTGTTTTTCTTTAGTCAGACTATATGCAAGTTCGGGAAAGTAGATAAGCACGGACCAGATCCGCGCCCATACCCGCAGTATAAGCTGCACCAAGGTTGATTCTATCGATGAGCGCAAAGGAGTACAGAAGGGCCAACAATGGTAAGACGCGCCAGTCAACAAACCGCCTGAACAATCAATATAAACAAAAGCCTGGATTCACATTGATGACGAGATCACATAGTTCTCCTCTCAAGGGATGTGTCGACCCCTGCATTTTCTCCCGTCTCAAGTTTGACAGACTCCGTCGAGAAATTTCCGGAGACCTCTTTGGTCTCAGAGTCCGAGTACGAGAGATTTTCGGGCTGCGAAATCGCCATAGTATAGGGAAAAATGAAGGCCGTGTTCAAAGGCTTTCATACGATTGGGAAGCTTTATATTGCACCGACCCTGAGGTATCAAGAAAAGCGACTACCGGTATAATCGAAAAGAGATATACTTCAGCCCCGAAGAACCGAATGACGGGGAATTTCAAGTACAGCTAGCTTGGCGGAAAGACTGACCTCACTTGCCACGTCGTAAGGAGGAAAACCGGCTGGCCGGCTAACTTCCTGAAGTTAGTAATTCAAAAACTACAGTCAAGCGCCATATAGACTCGAAGGTCCCGATTGAATACAATCAGGAGTCAGGAATTCGATGAGTAAAGTTGGTACCCCGTTTGGTCTCTGTGCAATCATCGTTTTGATCGATTTCAAGCCCAGGTCACACAAGGCACCAGCCAGCTCTCCCAAGATAGTTTTCGAGCTATCCCCGAGATGTGCATAAGTCAAGAAGACCTTGTATGTCAATTGCGAGGCGATGATTGATGTCCTTGTGCATTCACACGGAACCTTGCCGTGATCTGCCGCCGCCACTTAATATAAGTTTATACTTTCTCAGACGAAGACCCCGGTTGGTTCTGAGGAAATCGGAAAAGCAGTAAGGGTAAACTTAAGACGAGAAGGACGTAAACTTCAGATTGACCTGAGAAAGGAAGTAACACAGGGTCACGTGAGCTAGAAGTTACTGTCCCTAAACAGCATATATATATATTATCAACTTGTGAATGAACAAGCTGAAGCGCTCCACCTGCTTGTCCCATAACTCTTCTAATTAGAGGTGTAGGAGGGGGTCACCTACCCCTCTAACTAGAATGAAATACATTAGTTGTCTCTGATACAAACAATACTATGACATGTACTGGGTTGCAAAACCACAGGGAGTTGCAAAATGTGGTTTTTTAAGAGATTGACACACATTTGGACCTGATCCTCTCTTAATTCAAGTAACATAAGCTTATTATTGTCTGGATCTTTGGTTTGGTGTGAATTGAGCTTGGTGTTGCGTGGCAATTGCTTGATCAGTGGGGAAAATTTTGGAATTCCTAGAAAGACTGCCCTTGGTTTTAATTTCATGCTCACATTTTTGCTCAAATTTTCAGGAGCAAATTGACTACATTGTAAAGAAGGACTATGCAGAATTTTGAGGTGCCTTGTGCCATTGGGAGGAGTGTAGAGGGTGAACTTGTGTTTTCTGTGACACACTGTGATTTCTTTTGATGAAAATTAAAACTCTGCTGACGTGTGACACGAGGCTGCCCGTTCGAGCAGGTGTCGGGTCACACTAGGATTTTTAGAGTCTCACGGATAGAACTGAGTTAAGTCCTAGATTGCAAAAAAGCTACCTCTACTCTAGTACATTCAGGTCTTATATATCGGAGCTAGGATTATATAACGAGAAACTATCCTAGAGATGAATGTGAGGTAATCTGAATCCAACATAGTGAATAATGGTCATGAATTCCCTACATACGCCCTCCAGACAAGTGGAAGTGATAGCTGAGGCTTGGCTCCAGTTGGTTTAAATGATTGAGAAAGAATAGTGATGTTCAAGGATTAAGACATATGGTTGGGGGTTTTTGGGATGGAATTCAATGAGGGTCATTCGTTCTGGTTTAACTGAGGAAGTCGGTGAATACCTGTTTGGGCTCATTGGCTTGGGAAGTGGACACGGTGTTATTCATTGCTACATCTACATCAGGGGTAACAATGACAGGGGTTTGCTCCAAGGGAGCAACTGGCTGAGCAGCAGTGAGTGTGTCTGGGGTCGACATAGGACTGGTGGGCATATAAGGTCCTGGAAGGGGAGTGCCATTCATGCTAAGGATTACGGGGCTGCCAAAAGGGTAGGGGTCTTCAGCATGTTGGTGATGGGGTGTTCCCGCAGGTTGATTGAAGTTGACTAGTGGGGGCAATGCCATGTGGAGGGGAGATTGGGGTCAAGGTGCGAATAGTGCATCGAGCTCATAATCAACTGGTCCTATGTTAGGGTTATTTTTGAGACCAAAATTAGCCACATCATCGCCCCTTGCTGCCTGTTCCTCACCTTGCTGTTGGAAGTAGACATTGCAACAATAAATGTCATTGAAAGGTTGATCAAGGGCAATTTGGATGAGGTTGAGCTTGTGCTCCTCAATGTCTCCCTTTGACAAAAAAATACCCATGGTGGTGAGCTCATGGTAGCGTTCTCTATCAAAGAAGTTGGTGTAGATAGAGCCGGGAATGATTCGCTGGGCTGGTAAGACCCATTGGCCAGTCTGGGAATTGTATTCAGCGAGCCAGTAAGGGTATTGGTTGGCAGGGACTGCATTAAAAACTCGAGCAAATGTGTGATAGTTGAGAGGGAGACTAAGCATATGGTGACAATCCTTGGCTGTTGCATGAACAAGGGCCTCAAATTTCAGTAAGTAGGCTACTTTGAGAGGATGGATAGTGGTCCTAAGAGATGTAGGGTCACAGAAAATGATGATCATCTAGGAGCAGGGATCTTGCTTAATTCAGGGATGGCAAGGAGGGAGATTGGGGTTGTGCTTCTTCCTTTGCCATTCAGGAGGGTGTCATCAATAGTCATGAGCCCTGCCTCAATACATGTGAATGGCAGAGAGGGATAGGACGTTGAGAGGAGTGGAAAGAAGTGGGAATGGAGGAGGGGAGTTGAGAGCAAACATCACCAAAGTGTCTCCCTCTAAGTCCTCCATGAATTGCATGTTACCTAAGAACGTTTGAGGGTCGTCAATTGGTGGCATTCTGTTTCCCTCCTCTAAGTCTGCAACCAATTCAGCCCTGACCAGTTTCAAGTAAGGATTGATTATTTTAAGATCTTCTACTTGAGGGTATAAGAGCCATGTTTTGTCCCCTGCCTTCCATAAAACTTCAGAAAGTGCCTGTTTCTTTATATCTTTATGCACTACAATGCAATTGGCAGCCCATTCTTCTGTTTCTTGTCTGGTAATTTGCTCATCGAGTCATCCTGGGAATAGTCGGTCATCATTGGGCTTATGAATTCATAGTAAAGCAGCATGGAAAACATCGTGTACTCCTCAGTGATGCATGCTTGTAGGAATGTTCACTCTGTAGAAGTTGTTGCCAAATTCTTCAGTGATTGGATAAGGGCCTTTATATTTCAGGATAAGTTTTTGTGCTAGCCCTTTGGGGTAGGTAATGTTCTTGGTGGATAGATATACCAGGTCTCCTAACTTGAATGGAGAGGGACGTTGGCATTGGTTAGCATCTCGAATTTGAGGAACTCATGCTGCAATGATGCTGTCATGAGCTGCCATAATGACTGAGCGAAGGTGTTGGGCAAAAACTCGAACACCAGCATATTCTTCAGCTGGTGCCTGGTTTCAGATCATGGATTGAGGCACACATCCTGAATTAAGGGAAAAAGGAGAATAGCTGGTATTATCTGACCTAGCTGAGTTTATTGCAAATTCAATGGCAAGAAGCTGCACAACCCAATCTCGTTGATTGGGTCCAATACATTGTCATAACATTTGTGTTATCGTTTGGTTAGCACGTTTGGTTGCTCCATCAGATTCAGAGTGGTAGGCTGAGGACATGTGTAATTGTGTGCCTATTAGCTGATGGAGATGTGTCCAGAACGCACTGGTAAAATAAGAGTCCTGGTCACTTAGAATGGCTCGCAGGAGGCCATGATGCTTGTATACTTCTGAAAATACTAGTTCTGCCACCTGTCATGTGGTGTAATTAGTTCTGCTTGGTATGAGGCATACCATGGTGGTAAGATGTTCAATAATGACAGTTAGGGAATTGTAACTAGTGTTCATGTCCTTGGATTCAGGGAGAGGGCTGACAAAGTCAATGCCGATAACCTCCCACAGTTGAGTTGAAACTTTGAGGGGGGTTAGGGATCCATAAGGTTGTTGGCTTGATGGTTTGCTTTGTTTACAAGTGGCACAAGTGTCACAAAAGGCCTGGATATCATGAGTTATGGTTTTCCACCATACCAAATCACTGAGGTAAAGTAGTGTCTTATGTGCTCCCAGGTGTGCTAACAGTGAATGAGCCTCAGAAATTACAATCTCCCAAATACTTCATCCATTTATAATAATGGAGGGTATGCACAGTTGTTTTCCTTGAGAAGTCTTCAGAAATAAGAGCTCATCTTTAATTTCAAAGTTCTTGTATTGTTTTGGATTTTCCATTACCTTTTTTGAACAGTAAGTCATCATTGTATCGTCCTCATATGCTGGCACATAGGTCTATAGGTTCACATCCATTTTGGAGAAGCTTCTTGAGTGTAATAAAAGGTAAGGAGTCAATCAATTCATTGAGTGTTTGGGATTTTGATGCTAAATTCTCATCCTGAGTATGTTCTTTGGACTTACGATCTGACTGAGCATCTCCTGGGC
>JABAKA010024098.1:0-56410 GCA_018857285.1 Termitomyces sp. Mi166#008 | reverse complement strand
TTTGCGAGATGTGGGAAGAATAGTGGTGAAAGTAGATGTGCCAATGGAAACCTTCAAGGTGCTAAATTTCTCCTCTCCACAATTTGTCTTGGCGACAGTCTTAGCGACCAATGTTAGCGACCAATGTTAGCAACGCTTCTTGCCAACAGTTGTTGGCAACGGACTTGGCAACGGTTATTGCTGACAAGTTTGGCAACACTTCTTGCCAACAAGTACTGGCGACGAGCTTGGCGACTGTTGTTGATTTTGCCAATTACTAGCGACAGTTATTGCCAACGAGCTTGGCGACGGTGACTGTTGTTGATTTTGCCAACTACTGTGCAACTGGAGGGGGGGAAGGACCTTGGATAAGGCAGCGGTGGTGGAGGATGAGGCAGCAGTGGCAGGGGGGGGTGGCTGGCTGGTAGCGCTGGCAGATACTCCTGTTAGACTATGCCTCAAAAGGTGTGGCGCTACCGCTGCAAGCGCTTAGTGTGGGACTTTAGACTATGCCTCAAAAGGCACGTAGATTTATTGCAATAGCGACGTGGTTGCTTAGCGACGGGCACCAAGCACGTAGTGTGCCTCAGGAGAGGCAGCATAGACTTAGAGCATTTAGAGACTTGGCAGCGGTGGCGCTAACAAAAGCTGCCGACCAACTGTGCGAGGGTGATGTAGAGCGTAAAGCGTAGGACGTAGGATGTAGTGAGGAAGAACTCCTCATGTAGAACGTTTAGAACAATGTTCTCTGACATTGTCATAGTCAACGTTGGGCTATTTTCTGTTTTTCTCTACTTTTTATACACCTTTTATACTACTAAAGCAGAAAAATTGGTAAGCGCACCTATCCTAAATATGTACTAATTCAGACGTCATGAGAGCGTTAATGTTGTCAAGTGGGGCCTATGAAGTCATAGCAATTCCCTCTTTAGACTATTTTTCCCTAAGCTACCCTTTTTCCAAGATAGAATGTTCTAGACTACAGCTCTGGAGCGCAATTTTTGTGTTTCTGCCAAGTCATGTGTCATCATGTGCTTAGTCACATGACTTGTCACATTGCAAAAAACAAGAAAATTTCGAAAAAAAATTACTATTTCGCAAATAGAACCTTTTGGGGCTTATCAGCGAGAGCAATGTAGAGCATAGAGCATAGGACATAGGATGTGGTGAGGAGGAACTCCTCACGTAGAACGTTTAGAACGTTGTTCTCTGACATTGCTGTATTCAATGTTGTTCTCTTGTTATTTTCTCTACTTTTTGTACACCTTTTATACTACTAGGGTGGAAAAATTGGTAAGCATGCCTATCCCAAATATGTACTAATTCAGATGTTATGAGAGCGTTAATGTTGTCAAGTGAGGCCTATGAAGTCATAGCAAATCCCTCTTTAGACTATTTTTCCCTAAGCTACCCTTTTTCCAAGATAGAATGTTCTAGACTACAGCTGCTGGACACGATTTTTGTGTTTTGCCAAGTCACGTGTCATCATGTGTTCAGTCACATGACCTGTTGCATCATGAAAAACAAGAAATTTTTGAAAAAAAAAAAATAACTATTTTGCAAATAGAGCCTTTTGGGGCTTATCAGCAGACCATCACTTGGTCTGATCCTTGGCACCATGGGCTGGCCAGAAGATAAGATCCCTGGGGCAGAGGGTGTTGTGATAGTCAGAGTCTTGACTCCTGATTCTCAGGTCATCTTTGATGTTGTCCAGTATAGTAAGCAGGCAATGGCCCACCCCCTCCTCAAATATTACATCCCACGAAGTCATGATGGATCTGGACCCCTGGTTGTACAGACAGTAATCACTATTTGCATAACTGACTAAACATGTTCTGACTGACCTGGGATTGGCTTAGACTTTATTAGCTCTTCGAGCACCTTTGCCCAGGCCAGGCACCCCCAGAGGTGCAAGTGGTCAATGTATTGTCATCTGTTTGTCCAAGACTCCTTAAGTACCTTGTCAGGATGTCATGAGAAGGAGAGTAAGTTGTGAGTGTAAACCTGCACTGCTACTGCTTCTGCCCATAACTCTTTTGATAAGCCACTCTTGGCAAGCATGCACCACACACCTTCCAGAATCGTACGGTTTGCTCTTTCAGCCATGCCATTTTGTGCATGGGCATAGGGGGTTGTGACTTTGAGAAGAATACCATGCATGCCCAAGTAAGCCAACTAGGCTTCATTTACCCACTTCCACCCCGCATCAACCCTGACTTCTTGCAGTTTCCTGCCAGTTTGGTGCTCAGATTCTATGTGGTAAGCCATAAAAGCTGTGAGGGTGGTCACCACATCTTTCCATGTCAGAAAGAAGACTGACAAGTGTGATGACCCTCCATCAGCTACCACCATCATGTACATGGCTCCCCCCAATGATAGCACATTGGCTGGCCCCCAAAAATCAATGTGGACGCAATCGTTTAGCACTTCCTCAGGTTTGACAATAGTGTCATACAGGCGTGTGGCATGTTTGCCATATATACAATCTTTGCATATTCCCAGTACAGTAAGATCACCCTTTACCTCTAGGCCATCTAAAAGATTCTTTGCCAGGGCATTTTTGATAGCCAATACACTAGCATGGCCAAAGTGTTGGTGCCAAACTTTGAGGCTAGTGAGCTTCATCTAGGACTTTGCAATCATAGCTGTGGATGACCCCACATTCCTGAGCTTGTCCAGCAGATACATCGCTCTCATATCTTTGCCACACAGCACTTCCCTCCTTGATGGGTCTTGAAAGTGAACAAGACCCCCACCAAAGACTATGTTGAAGCTGGCTTAGTCAAACTTGTTGATTGAGATCAGATTGGAGGTAAGATCAGGGGCATGCAGTGCATTTTTAAACAGGAGTTCTGATGCACCTTGGTCAGTTGTGCATATTCTCTTCACTGTGCCACACCCTACTACTTGGAAGGATGCCTCCTTTGGTGTGGCTCAGCCTTTGATAGAGACAGGGAGTTCTTCATAGTCAATAAATACATTTCTGTTGATGAAGAAGTGATCAGTTGACTCTGAGTCAGCATAAGTGGGAATCTAATTAGCATTTCTGTTCAAGGTCTGGAGAGTAGTGGACAGTGCATAGGTAACATGTGGTTGGGTAGAAGGCTGCTGGATTGTCAAATCTGCAACATTTGTAGCTGGCAGAGTGGTTGATGTTGTGGTCGCAGTTTTGCTTGATGAAGTTTTGGAGATCTTGCTCTTGTTTCTGAAGTTAGGCAGGAACTGGCCCTCCTTTCCTCCTGCTTTCCAGTAACAGTTTTTGATTGCATGGCCACTCTGACAACAGCTTGGATTGACACAGACCAGTCTTGGTTTTGCCTGGGTTTGTAAGGCTGTTGCCAACACCCTGGTTTTCTGTTTCTAGAGTACGATCTGATCCCAGTGTGTGGTGAGTGCCGTGACAATGTCTTTAATGGTCTTCAACAAGTACAGTCCAGCTATGACCATGTTCCACAATTCTGGGAGAGAAGCCATCAAGATTGTGCAGAACATTGCATTGTCTATTTTTGCTCCCCTCTCTGTTGCTGCCTCCCATTTTTCTCTAAGATCTTTTACATGCTTCAAGAAGTCCATGCCATCTGATAACTCCATGGCACATAAGCTTTTCTCAGCATTCATAGCAGCTATATCTGAGAAGACTCCATAATTATTGTTAAGTGCTGTCCAGGCTTGTGCTGCTGATTCATCCATTTTGATGCCTAGGCCCATGGGATTTTTTGTGTTGTAGATGATGAGGCCTAGTGCCCCATTTCTTTCTTCCCATTCCTCTAACAATGGGTTCCTTAATGACCACTTGGTAGACTTTGTCTCAACTTCTTTTTTGTTTAGTGCTATTTCTGGCTTTTTGATTGTGCTATCCAGGTACCTGTGGGCACCTCGTGCTCATGCAGCAATCAGGACACAGTTTTCAAAGATGGTGTAATTTGTGCCATCAAAGTGGGCTTCTTTGGGAAAGTTTGGCAGGTTTGAAGAATGTGTGGATGTCATGTGTGCCATTTAAGGCTATGTAGTATGGGGATGCAGCAGTAATGTATTTGTTTGGGTCATTTATTTCAGAGCAGAGGCTCAACAGATTAGAAGTGCAAACAGGACCTATAACCTGTAGATGATAAAAGTAATTGAGTCCTCAATCACACCGTAGGAAGTAGTTGACTAATATATTACTTGTAGATGATAATAGTAATTGAGTCTACAGGATGCTGTTAATAAGAGTAAGGTATAAGTAATTTGGCTCACCCTTAGTCACACTGTAGGAAGTAGTTGACTGAGGGTGGCTGTCCATGTATACCTAAATTAAGAGGGAAAAATATTTAAGGTTTGTTCCAAAGACTAGCAAATACCAATTGAGGCTCCACCAGGCCAAGAGAGGGAGAATAATTGTGTGGTATCCATAAAAGAAAAATCTCCACATAATCAGAGGTATAATGTTTGGTCATGTAAGTCATTCTTCAACACAGCTAATGGAGGGATAAGAAAATTGTTTGCAAAGAAGGTCTACAAAGCAGTAGTAGCATTAGTGATGCTGTACATGGCTGACATCTGGTGCATCTTGAATATCAAGGTGAATGGCAAAACAGTCAAGAGATCAAAGGGCTTTGTAGCAAAGATGGAGTGTGTTGAGCATTTAAGTGCACTACAGATCACAGGTGCATTGAGGACCATGCTCAGTGACATCCTCAATGCCCATGCAGGCCTCATGCCAATGGACATCAGGGTGCAGAAGGTGTGTGTCAATGCAGCTGCAAAGATAGCAATACTACTGGACACTCACCCAGTACACAAGCCAGCAGAATGAGCAGCCAAATTTGTACAACAGCATCATATGCCACATGCCACATGCCACTACACTACATCATCAAAGCATTTGGTGAAAGCCTGAGGAATATCAAAATCATTGCCATGGTCAGGAAGCTTCTAGGTTGGCATTGCCTTGTGAAGATGATGATAGATGGGAGTATCAAAAAGACAGTGAAGAGGAAGTGGAACAACAAGGCAAAAATGAGGATCTACATGGATGAGTCAGGACACAGTGGAAAAATCAGAGCAGCAGCAGTCTTATTCAAGGCTTTCAACAAAGCAAGAGTTCTGAGGAGATGCCTAAGATCTGAGAAGGATCACATAGTTTTCAGAGAGAAGAGTGTGTAAGACAAGTATTGGTATTAGAGTTGCTGAGGAGAGAAATGAGGAAGAAGAGCATACCAAGGGATGTATTGATAGATTCTGACAACCAGGCAGAGCTGCTAGCATTACAGGACCTAGGACCAAAAACGCAATACTTGATCAACTGAGCAATCAAGAAAATTCAGAAAGTCAAGAGAATTGGCTCCAACATGGATATTGGAATGTTTTGGACACCAGGACATGAAAGCATAGCTAGCAATGAGCAGGCAGACAGAAAAAGCAAGGTGAGCAGTGGAGGGCAAGAAGACAGAACTATGTGGGCTGTGGTTCCTCTAGAAAAAAATAATCTCCAAATTAAAGGCAGCAATAGTGGCACAACATAAGAAGGCATGGCGAGTGGGAACAGAAAGACAGATTGCACAGTCACCAAGGTTTGAAAGGTTAAAGGCCATAGACTCAAGCCTGCCAAAAACAAAAACCATCTTAGCCACACTGAGTTCACTACCAAGAATGAATGCCTCACTGCTAGTACAACTATACACAGGACATTGCCCACTGAACCACTACTTGCATTAGTTCAAGGTAGACTCACCTATCTGCAGTGTGTGTGGAAATGCCATGGAAACAGTCAAGCACTTACCTAACCAGCTGTTATGCATACAACATACTGAGAGCTTAATTACATCGCATTGCTGAACCCACAATAGTGACAATGCTGCTGAGTGACCCAAACACAGTGAAAGCCCTATTCCAATACATTCATGCAACAAAGTGGTTTCTGAGACCCTATGGAGAACTGACAGTACCTGACAAGACCAAGGAGGATGGCACAATGGCCAATCACCATGAACATAGTGCAAATGCTCAAAGACAATGAAGGAACATGCAAGAAACACTATACTGACCTGCTTTACTTTCTTTATCTACGAGATATTTCATGAATCACTGGCATACCGAGGTCAGTGACTGATGAAAGGCTGTCTGTAGCCAGCCTCACTATGACCTCAACAGACAAGACAAAATACACTTCGTTTGCTCGTATGTAAGATCATAGGTAAAATTAAGAATATAACAAACTCACCTTCGTTTGCTCGGATGGTAAGATGAGCAAACAAAGGTAAAATAAAAACTTCTTGAGGCGGCGCTCACGTGAGTGTGCTGCATAATATGACGTGAATGTGAGATTTACGTCTCCACACGTCGTAACTTGCATCCAGCAAGCTTACAACTGAATCTGTCAATTATAGACTTCGACGTACTTTATGAATTCGAGAAGGCTTCTACCATATCGGATGTGAAGCTGAGAGACTTGAACGCATGTGAAATATACCCTCACTTGAACAAGCAACCCAGAATTCCAAGGATTAATCTTGAGGTTGCAGGTAGGAAAAGGACACTGAAAATCGTCTCTCGTCGCGAGTATGGTATGGGTACATTTGATTGAAGTATTACTTGCGAGCCATAATTTTTAGTATACAATCATTAGCTGCTGAATCCCTCGACAATTCCGTCATAAGCAGGCTTCTTGATCAGATTCTAAAATGCAATCAAGGTGAGTATTACTCTGCTAGCCTTGCAGAAGAATTGCGAACCTCGTTCCAAGGTAAAGGCGCGCCCTCCCCAGCAAAGACACTAGGAACCCAAGAGTACTACAACGAACAGGATTCGCGTGAGTGAGTGGTCCAAAACAAGCAAAGACGTTAGGCTACCTTATCAGTATAATCCCAGATCGTGACACCAATGCAATCTGGAACCGCATTACAAGCCGAAATAACGGTCTGATAATCCTTCTTCTGCTGTTCCAGAAGCTCCGCAGTCACAGGCAAAGCCATGCGGATGTCCAACTCGGTAATGGCTACCTCAACACCAGCAGCGGTGATCTGGCGAATGTTCTCCTCGATGTCTGTGGGTACTTGTCCGACGATGAGGTGTCCCTGAAGGCCGACGCCATCGATCGGGATGTTGTTGGCTTTCAATGATTTGACGAGGTTGATCATCGCCGTGGCTTTAGGCCCGGTGCCGTCGATGTTGTAGTCGTTGATCTAGAATGGGTTAAAACAGGTTACATAGATAGTCGAAAGGTAATGACATACGTAGAGCTTGGCAGCGGGGTCCGCAGCACGGGCAGCACGAAGAGCAGTTTCTATGTATGAAGTGCCCAAAGTGTTGTAGAACACGGTCTCTCGCCAAGTTCCGTCCTCGTTGAAGGGTTCTACATTCACGGATAGTGAGCAAGGTAAACAAGTCGGCGATACAGAACGCGACTCACCGTTGACGACATCCCAGCTGTCTGTGAGATGAATTTGAGTGGTCATACACACAGCGTCAGGGAATAAGATCAGAAAACGTACAACTAAATGACAAGTCAACAGATTGAGGCTCAAGGAAAGGCTTTAACTCACATATCGCCCTTGAAGTGGCCCACCAAAGTGCTACAGTGGGTCTCAACAATGCTCGCAAGGGTAGGAGCATCGAAGTTTCCAGCTGTCACCCAATCGGCAAGCTGACTGTGCCACACACAGTTATGGCCTGAAGCGAACGAGATTTCGATTCGTAGGAAACATCGAAATAATCAAGAGCTCGCACCTCTCAAGATTTGTTTGTTGCCCTTGGCAAACTTTACGATTTCCTCAGCATCGGTCAGGTTGAAAACTCCGCGCTCGGGTTCGGTATACATCTGTAGACGAAATAAGACTTGAAAAACGCGTCAAAGCGCTTCGTACCCATTTCATAGAGTTCGACTACGTTTTTAAAGCGTTAGGTACAAACTGGCGGTCGAAGCATGACCACACCTACTGGAGTGATCTGTCCAAACTCCTTGTTATCACTGAGAATCCCCTTGTACGCTGCGTCAGCGAGCTCATAGTTGTCGGTAGCCGATCCGAAGTAGAGTTTGTCCGACTTCTTGGCCAGCTTGTTGAGGCTGGCTCTGGACGTAGCGACTGGAAGACCAGCCGAGTTGGTTGGCGTGATATCAGTCTATGAAGCTTGGGGTCAGAAAGCTCGATACGCAGTCCCAAAAAATCATCAACCTTCGCCGGTGATGCGTACACAGATGCGAGAGAAGCGAAGAGGAGAAGGGTCGCGAACGAGGTCGACAATTTGATCATCGTATAATGTCAATGAACAAGGACAAGTGGAGGTGCGCAATTGCTCCTCCATTGGCCGCTATTTGACCATTGCTGTAAACCCCTGTGAAATTCCCCGAGCTGAAGATGCGGGGTAACTCCCACATGGCAGCGTACAATCGCATATCGATGTAGGGGCACAAGAGACCCGACGCGTCGATAATTTTGTTGATCCCCTGACGCATTTGTGGGGACTCGGAAGCACAGTTGGGCGGCCCAGGGCGGGTAATTGTCATAAATTGGGGTCAGTAGGGGTCAGTTGACCTCGCACAAACCTCGGAGTGTGGGTGGGGCAGTTACCGACATCAGATGTGGAAAATTGATGGCTGATTGGTTCATGAGTTTTTGGGCGCCTCCACCGATTCGGGCAAAGCATTTACACGTCGTGTGGGCTTAGAACTGTCATACGACATCATAGAAGAATTAAGCGCATCCCATCCAATTCCAGTTCGCTCTGATGTCGCGAACCAGAGGCATGATATTCGGTCTCAATCATCCAACAATTTCTTCGCCCCTGTGCACCTTGCTTACATACATATATCAAGGTAGGAATTTTGCCGAAGTCAAAATGGACTTGTTCCACTCGGGTCCCAGGCCGCTCTGCAGGCTCATTTACAGAGATCCATGCGTCCAAAATTGACACCATTTGCGGTAGCTATCCACGCGTACAAAATTGCAAAGAGATTCCAAAGCTTAAGACGGTCAGCAATTGAGGGCCTGATGTGTTAAACAACTGCAAGTGACAATATCGATTGAATTCAAGCTGATGGACATAAATGGAAGAAGTCGTGTTCAAAAGTCAGGATTGAGCTGTATCTGATATCGATCCCGGTAGGAATTGGCTCATCCTGGAAGCGCTGTAGATCCCAGCATCCGTAACTTCATGGAGATTGAGCATTAGACGCGACATCATGGTGCTGGATACTCTGTGATCACAGTCAGGCAAAGATGGAGAGACCAGAGGAACACAAACACGCTCGCAAACGAAGAAAGCCCTCCACGCATAAAAGCCTACAAGCCGTATATCAAGACCAGTCCAGAAGCTTGTCAAAAATCACCGTACACTACAGAGCTAAGAAATGGTAAGGAAAAGCAAAAACAGTAAATAGAAGAAAAATACATAAAATGCGAGTATGTTTGCCAGATTCGCAAGTGCCATGACACTGAGCGTGAAAGGTCAATGCCTTTTATCACGTCGCCTTACTGGGATGCCTACGCAAAATATATTGCTCCTGGAAGTTTTCCGTATCAGACATCCCCGCGCAAGCTGAACCGACCACTAACCATCTCTGATTATGGTGTAATGGATCGGAAGTGTTCTTCTCCTGATGGCCAACTCATTTTTGTGCCATTCTTTCCATGTGTGACATGCCATGAGGCTAAACAAGACCGAATCATAGAGGAATAGTACCTCCCAGGGAGCGGCAATATCTGTGATCAAAATTAAGGAACTTTCTTTACGAGAATACAAGCATCCACTTGCGCAAAGCTCTGGAACACGAAATCAAATTATTTTATGTCTAATCGACTGAATGAACGCACGTTGCAAAAGATATGCCAATATGGCATCCCGACTGCTGCTGCGCTACTGGTATCGGGGAAGTGTTTTGCCCAAATAGAGCAAACTATTTGGAAATTTCAATGCGAGACTCAAGATAGAACAAGTTGGAATTACATACACCTCCGAAACTGAAGCCCACCATGGCACTACCAGCGATGAACCATAGCATCCATCGAGGACGGTTATAGAGAGCATATAACCGCAATGCAAGTAAGGCTACTCAACTCGTAATGTGAGAGTAGATCAGGGGGAAATGCTCGACGAATACCACCAACGATGACCTGATTAAGAAGGAGTGCGATGTCCCGAAAGATGATATATTGTTTGCATCTGGATGCTCATGTTCACAGAATGCGATCATTAGAGCATTGAAGTGACCAGATCTAACCTCTTCACGCAAATCAGCTTGTGTATAGAGGAAGAAAGCTAGACCAATGTGTACGTCTGGTAGGATTTCCACGAAACTAAGCACAAGTTCCATGATCACACAAAACAATGCAAAGTAACGGTTGAGGAAGAATAAGTATGTGCTTCTTGTCTTGTTTCGTCGCCAGATGTATTCGACCTCGTTCCCTGTTCAACACAGTTTGATCAGCGACTCGAGCCAAAATCTGTCACTTCTTACCAGACGTAATCAGGTGGTCGTAGAGCAGGATTGCTACGTGAATCACTACAAAGTCACTGGAAAGAATATAGGTAATTGACAAACAGATTGCGACGAGCGTTGAAATATTGCGAGTAAATCTGAGTTTTGAATAGGCTAATTGAAACAAAATGGGCCATTGACTCGGACTGGTCATACTTACACTTGCTGATCAATGTCCGCATTTGAGAATGCGTCTAGCATTTCGGTGGTGTTGGCTGCAACACAAAAGTTGAAGATGAACTTGAGATGAGCGTCCGCCTCAGCACCCTCAAGTAAAGAAAGGAAGTCGGCGGTCCAGACATCTATGACAAGTTCATGGAGGTCAGCTTTATAATACAGATCTCAGGGGGTCGTTTCAGACCGAGAAGAGTACTTGATAATCCACAACAACTTCAAGGCGCTTGTCAAGTGCCTGAAAGATGAAATATACAACAGAGATCTCTGATTCCGAGCTCATCTCAGATCTTATAATGACTGTGAAGGTAATGACAATAAAATAAGAGGATCAATCTAATGATACTAGTATAGCTGTAAAAAGCTAAAATATAGGGTACCTAGAAGGAACGGGCAGCTTGGGATTGAAAGATGATCTCTTTGAATTTCAAACCTATACAGAATGGACTGATGGTTCAACATTTTTCTAATATAGAAATTTCAGACTTTGCTTCCCTGTCAGCCATCAAACGGCGCAGAAGTGGTGAGATGCGATGATATCGCTTTGAGTTATTTAGAAAAGATGGCAAGCAGGAGCTGGCACTTGTCCAGAGTGCCCAAAAGCAACTTCGAAAAATTCACACTCCACCCCATCTACACCCATAATGCATCACACAATCCATCACCCCGCGGCCGGTACCGGTGCATCGGTTGAGTCCGGACGTGAACTATCCGCACTGCCAGCGCCCCAGCGACATAAGTATTTACTTTTATTGGTCAGTCGATCCCGCGATGTGGACGCAACGCAAAAATCGGTCAATTGTGTTGACACGTACCTGCCAACTTGGACCGCTCCATTACACTGGCAGTAACTTGTTGAGGCAAGGTTGAGGCAAGGTTGAGTATCCTTCAAGTTGGTCGTGATTGGTTTTCATTGTTTCAACCCGGATTCCTCTTAACGAGATCTCCTTCGCATCATTACATGTATAACATGGACATATATTGATATGAAGCCATGTCGCTTATGTCCTTTTACTAATGCCACATGGGTCCACTTCGCGTTGGCATTGGAAGTCTACTAAACACTTGAATTGTTTATGGAATGACAGATTGACCCCCAGCGGAAATCGTTTCGAGCTGGACTGAGCCAAATGAAGGAAATTGTTCCCACCAGAGCGCTCAATCTGGTTTGAAACTGCAGCTTGCTCCAGTGTGTCACTTACAACAGCAGAAACTAGTATTTGACAATTGAGTCCGGTTGGAACAATTTTATGCTTGTTACTGGACTGGTTTTACCCCGAGTGATCGCATTAGCTGAAGGCAAGGGACATATCAAGGTTCATTAAGTTTGCCTGAGAATCATAGACATGACGTGCATGGTTTCAGCTTAGATTGAGTATGGATCATTAAAGTTAAAGGAAAGGCCCCCTGAGGCAACAAGTGAATTCCAATGAGCCTGGAACCTGTCGTCCTCTCTATTTGGGTGCATAGAAATCCATTCTTGTTCACAAAGGCTCCTATCAAAAAAATGTATGAGAGGACAAAAAAAGGGCAAAGGAATATAGTAAAAATTCACTTTCCATTCATCTGTTTCCCCGCAAGGACCTTTTCCCTTTCTTGATTGATGTTCCCCGCAAGGACCTTTTCCCTTTCTTGATTGATGGTCCTGGAGGAGGTTGCCTATGTATGGATTCTGTTTGAGCATGAGATCGGTGCAGACGGCTTGCCGCCATTTATAACTGGAATTTGTAACGATTAGCTGGAGATCGGGTCGAGCAGAAACGTCAGCAATTGAATTGAGCACAGTGCCGTCGATTGCAGACGTTAATTGCAGCAATGCGACAGTTGGATTGATAGGCTCGAAAGGGATGGTTAGTGAGGGGGATGTAATGTTTGATAGTACAGCGAGTTGCGAAGTTGTCTGAGGATCTGAGGGGGCCAGTCTAACAGAGGCAGGTGGAAAGCTGAATATAAATCGAGTTCTCGGATTGGCAACACAGTGGTAACTTGCCTAGTTCCTCTCTGAGAGTGCGTGGCTTTAATCGCGGAACGACGGAATGATATTGATGTTGGCTCTGGTGGGGTTTGACTTGTCCAGGACGTGTCGTAAATCCCAGTATCGGCAATTTCATGAAGATTGAGCATAAGACGTGACCATCATGGTGCTGGATACTCTGTGATCCGTCACAGTCAACTGGGCGAAGACAAAAGACAAGAGGAACACGGACGCGCTCGCAGACGGGAGATGAAGTATAGTATCCATCGGGGACAGTTATAGAGTAGATCAGTCCGTACGTTTGGCGTAGATTCAGTAAGTATGTGCTTCTTGTCTTCGTACGTCGTCAAAGGTATCCGACTTGGCCCCCGGCATTCTGAGGGGCGTGTAGATTAGTACAGCGCGAAAATTAGATGAAATAGGAGTGTCAAGCCAGTCTTTGAGAATGCCGTAAAGGAAGTCAGCATCAATAGTTCCATAGAAATCGGCTTTATAGGAAAGATCTCAGCGAGAAGAGTATCGGGAAAGAAAATGCTGTGTCTTCCTAAAAGGTCCTTGGATGATAATAGATGAGACTGACGCCTGAGACACAAACCATTATTTCCCCTACACAAACATCACTGTATCTTGACCATCACTTCCTATTTCTCATGTTTCGTCTGAACAGATTAGAGTGAAGGCTCACAAAAGTCCATACATGTTCGCATTCTCCTCATATCATGGTACTTTCATGTCGCGAACCACACGTACGGTGCTCGGTATCAATCGTCCAACTCATCCTCTTCCAGTTCTTCTTCGCCTTCACCATCATCTCCATCACTGCCTGAATCCTCCTTGTTGGAGGTACCCAACATGTCATCCTCCACCATTCCGACTACCATGTCGATTACTGCACGGTTCATGCGACGGGGCATAGCACCCGGCCGTAGAAGCGGATGGTGTTCTTCCGTAAGCTCTTCTTCATCCTCATCATCCTCGCCCTCATCACTCCCTTCTCCCTCTTGCCCGCTCCCATCTTCCCCATCCTCATCGTCTGAATCCTCACTCGAGGTTGCTTCAGACCCATCCAAGTCCTCCGTACCCATCTCGAAATCCTCATCTTCCTCATCCGTCTCATCCACAATCTGCATAATCGTCTTCCTCTCCTTCTCATCCCCTACAACTTCTTTCCTCTTCCCCTTCCCCTTCTTCCCAAAGAACTCCCTGAATCTCCTCACCCAGCCCTCAATTCCTGGCTTCTCCCTCGAATCAACCATGCTAAATTCGGTCTCAACACCCATATCCTCCTCGTCTTCGCCCACGTCCTCATTGTCACTAACGCTCTTTCGCGTCAAGACAACTGTACATGTTCGCCCCGATCCACCGATGACACGTACACCCTCGCTCTTTCCAATGAGATCCTCAAGCGCCCAAAACTCGCACGGTTTGCTCTCCCCCCATAGAATGCCCTCTTCTGTGTACCACAGGCTCCCGAGTTTTGCACCACGGTATGCCTCAATCCCAGGGACACCGTCCTCGTTAGCGCTGACGCCACTCGTGATTCCCACGCAAGCGCTTTTGAACACATCTGGTGTCGGCTCAATGACAGGTATGGCAAGCCGATTGAGAAATTCGAGGAGGGTAGGACGAGTGGCGGCGCCTTTCTGTCCAACACTGAGAGTAGGGTTTCCCCCTTCATATGTAGTGAATGATACCGAGGCAATCGCGTCGATCCCGAAAATAACTTGGGTATTTGAAGGTGTGGAACCATTTTGAGGTTTGCGGGATTCGGAGGTGTCTGACGTGAGTAGGACAATCGTCCAATGGGCCTTTTGCTTGCCACGTGTGGGGAGGAGGAAGGCACGCAAAAAGGTAGAGAGCGGGATGACAGCTTCAACGGCATGAGTGGAAGGATGAATCAGGGCAAGGGAGGACTTGTGGATTGTGATATCGACTTTTTTGCGAACAGGCGAGGTGGCCGAGACGGAATGGATGGTAAGCAAAGGATCTGTCAGGGATTCATGGGATGTTGATGGAGATGAAGCAAGTGTTTCTGCTGAAGAACGTTGACGTTTAGCTGTCTGTTCGTCCGATCCAACTTCATCCTCTTCTCTCGGTCGTTTTGTTTCTGACGTTGAACGTCCTTTGACCATACCATTCAATACTGTCGCTGCGACCTGTTGTTTTTCTTTCCATTCAGACTGAACATCTGTCGTAGCATTAGGAGCACATTCCGCGCCACTTATGAACCTGATCAGAGTATCGAGAACATGCTCAGCTGTCGACCCTGAAGTTGATGCACATAATGCTCGAACTTTTTTGGCAAAATCGCTGGGAAGAGATGGGAGTATTGCCCGCAGAAATGGAGTTTCAGACGCCATCTGCCAACAATTCAGGAGGATGAACAGAGTCAAGACATGAAATAAAGACCAAATTCGCGTTGACCACTTTTAACTGCTTGCAAAAAGGTTGAGATAGTAGCCTTCGCAGTTTAGGCTAGAGCAGATAGAAGGAATTTTCGTGTCCAGCGACTAATAAACGCGAAGAAAAGGCGATATTTGTGATTGAAGGTCCGAGTTGACGCTCTCCAGTGGTGTGTGGTCTTGTTTGTAAGTGGATCAGGAACGGATGTTGACCTATGTTGACACTCAGAGTCAGACGTCCTTTCAATCATTCGTAAAAGGTCAGCTTAAAATGCCTCCCACTATTCTCATAGAACTATGGTTAAAGATACTCGCCTACATATTGAAACCGCTCCTTTCAAATATGCAGTCTTGACCTAACTCGACCGTAATATCTTGGAAGAAAAGTACCATGCTGTAGATCTCAGTTTCGGCCATGCCGGATACGATGAGCGTATCTCGTGGCGTACCTACTTTCGTGGTTCAACAATACGTCTCTGGCCATCAGCATGGACAGATCGTCGATACAGTGCTTGTAGGGGTAGTAAGAGCTCCAAAACGAGGACTTGTATACCGGAACACTTGAAGAGCCGACTTCTCATCTCACAAAAACTTACGACAGACACGTTCATGAACCATCGATCGATCAATGGTACTCTCAATACGTGCTGTAGGCATATTTACCTTGGCTCAAAAGAACTCTCTTTAGAGATGTTACATAGCCAGCCTCACATGGGAAAATTTCTGCACTCGTCAAGTCTCTCATCGAGCTTATCTTATTTGAAGAAACACGTTCCGTGGCGGGGCATCACCCATGTCCTGTCTGGATTTCCAGGTCTTTATCTACTAGAAAGCTTCAGTATCGTGGTCGATTACTCGAACCCTCGGCTTCTCGCTCTAGTCAGACATCGACTTCAAAATGTCCGCCTGGAGACGTTCGCACCGTTGTGCGGGTCTCTCAACTCTGCCCCTGCGAAATTTGTAAAAAGTATCCATTGACTTTGAACTTCTGATAATTATACTGACCACTTGGGTTTTCTGGCAGTTTCAAGCGGGATTTAGAAAATACAGTGTACATGGTCACTAGGAGCTGCTTCACTTGAAAGCACTTAGGGCGGCGAGGATGCCGTTCGGGAGAATCTTCCTGGCTTACTCATGCTGACGCTGACACAATTGTTGCATGAACCAGCCACGTATATGGATGTCCTTTTTGCCAACGTCATGAGAGATTAGAGGGCACCTGCCACTTTGAGCAGTGATACATACTATTTCTGTCCATGTCACCGCAGATGAGAAGCGAAAATGGCAAACGGCTCTTGTGCGTCTGTTATACTCATGTGAACGCATGAGATCACATGTTAAATCCGTGGGATACATTCTAGATCTAATTACGAGGTCGATGTCATGAAATACTGTTCCATTAAGCCGCTGCCTCCAACGAGCTTGCACCCTCTCTTTCCTGACCAGTTACCTGCGTTTAAAAGTTTTGAGCTTTCTTCGGAGGTGTTCCCCGATGGCGAATCTCACACAGGAAGGTTTCTGAACCCAATTTCCACGTCGCTGACAGGGCTTGTGTTGCGGGGAAATTTGTCGTTGCAGGACATCGCCGATATTGCCGCTGCGTTCTCTGAGTGTCTATTCCAGGACCCTCCACATCCTTGTGAATGTTCGGGGTCCCATGTCGGATTCGTGAGACGCGTTGCACTAGGCCAGAGTTACACCCGTTCTATATAAAGAACACTTCTAACTGCGTATTCGCTAAAGCGCCTGAACCAGAATATCCTCCCTTACTGGTCTATATCCAGCCTCTCTTCCAGTAATGCCATGATCCATCCCGTTCCGTTGCATCTCCAGCCCCACATGCTCGCTGACGGGACGTTGTACTCAGTGAACCTTTTGGTAACCTGTTTTCCCATAAGTTGTGCCTGTTTTCCAGCTCGTTATCTCCTGCTTGCACTACTTGAGTTCTCGTGGTGAAGCCTAATCATCTCTGAGTCCTCGCTTGCATGATGAAATTCTTATTCGCCGCGACAATCTGTTTTGAACTCTTGATTTCATTGAATATAGTCACCGCAGGACACCTAATAAAGAAAGGGAACGGAACTATCGCTATTGAAGAAGCATGGACGATTCCTGAGCTCCTTCCTTTGATAGCGTTAGTTCCTATCCTTCAGCTGTATAGCTCTGCATTTACATTTTGTTGCCTAGTCGGACTCCTCCTCTGGGTCTGTATTGCCTGGACAGAACTTGAGGTGATTTGTATTTTTCTGATCTGAGCCACAGGAGAGGCCGTCGATGTATTCATTGCAAGCTTCACTGATGTTCACGGCCGGCGCTTGGACCTTATGAATGAAAACAACATCGATTTTGTGAGTTGTTCAGTGCAGTGTCCTTAACCACCAGCTCAATAGCATGTTCTAGATGGTTCTTTCCTGTGCAACCCCGTGCGTTCAAGGCGTTTCGGACCCTGTGGCGGCCGCAGCTCTAGCAGTAAATGTTAACGATCAGATGGCTGCCGCCATCTCCAACGATACTACCAGATTTGGCGGGTTTGCCTCGCTGTCAATGCACAACGCAACTGAAGCAGCTCAGGAACTACGCCGTGCTGTGAAGGAATTGGGCTTCTTGGGTTTGTCTCTTGCTCTTAGCTCGTTATCTGGACTCAGCGTGAAACTATTATTTGAACAGGAGCTATGTTGAACGATTATCAACAGTCCGGTCCTGACAACAGTGAGTTCAATACAGTAAGACTTCGGACTTACTTAAAGATTCACACATCATTCAGCCACCCTTCTCTATTACGACCAACCAGAGTACGATGAATTTTGGCAGGCCGTAACTGAATTAGACGTTCCTATCTACTTCCATCCTCGTTCTAATATTGATCAAATTCAAACGTTACTTTTTGACCACGCACCATTCTTGAAGGGACCTTCTGAAGAGTATGCAGTGACACTTGCAAATCACATTTTGGGGTACATCACCTTGTTGACTTCTCGATGGCCGTCAAATTACTGACCTCGTTTTTTGTGTAGTCTCTGCACAAATGGAGTGTTCGAGTAAGCGCTTGCCATTTCCTTATCTGAATCTTTACTGAAACTCCACTGTAAGTCGGTTCCCAAATTTGAAGATTATCGTCGGTCATCTAGGTGAACGTATGCCCTCTGATTTATTCAGAATCGATGAACGTAAGGCATAAAATCTTCATTTATCACGACTTCTTAACATCGTTCTACGTGGAAACCTCAGAGCTTGCGAGAAACAGACCTAACGGTCTCATGATGCAACGCAACGTAACCTCCTACTGGCACACGAACATCTATGAAACGACATCAGGCAATTTTGCGACCCCGCTTCTGGAATTCCATATTGATCAAATCGGAATTGACCGTATCTTATACTCAGTGGACTACCCATTTGTGCGTTCTTTGGTTTTCCATGGTAGCTTTGGATTGAATGCCCTTGACACAGGTGCTTATTCCTGAAGGCGAGGCTTGGGTTGAAAGCCTAAAAGACGTCTTGAATGAAAAGGACCTACGCTCGTTGAAGAGGGGTTTGGCGATGGAACTGCTACATCTGGATGATTAGCAAACGCATCTTACGCTGAATAGGTTCATTTTGTCGTTTCTGTGTGATTAGTGCAGACAAGATTTTCCCTATGTCACTCACGAGGTCCACCCACTCATTCAAGTTCATCTTCTAAGTCGACATCCAACATAGAATCAATCTATAGTGACAACACATTCTATCATTCACTCGATATCCCGCCAATCGGGCACCAAGCAGATCATATATCTCTTCATAGAAACTTAGATCCATGTTTTGCAAATTTTTTGCCGTCATCTTTTGATCCTAGTCATCTTCTGTGTTTGTTAGATAGTTATGGTCTTCTTCCTTCAGGTGATATAACTTTCGATGAACAAAATGTTCATTCATCATGTAGTCTATGGTTTGTGTTCTTTACAACATGGTCATATGTGTTGTCATGTTAATAGATCCTTGAGCACCTGCAGGGGCGCCTTATATGTCGGTTTATTCGAGGACGCGATCAAAAGAAACGAGGAAAACAGGAAATGCTGGTAATCACGTGGTAGTCATATGGCAGCAAAAATCGAGGACAAAATCCAGTGCCAAACGATCCAGCCAGACCTCGTTCTACATTCATAGACCTCGGAATCGTGCGGACCAATATTCTGGACACAGTCGCTTTAGTCTCATGAGCTCTCGTTTGCTCAAGCACGTCAACAAGTCGACCCACTCGTTAGCATCGATACTCTATAGCGACAAAAGATGCATCGTGCTGCAGAAACCACCCGGACTTGCCTGCCAACTCAGTAAGTCACAAGAGGTGAGGTCGCCAATGTTCTTGCAGCAACTCAGCGGTTTGAGATCAAGTTTTTTTGCATACAGGCTACAGAAAATTCCTCGAATAACTTCAACGCACTTTTGAAAGGTTTTGCTCCTTCTAGTATGCTCAAATAAGAGCCGGAGAGAGTAAACATCACTCAGGTCTTGGAAAACTTTTTGGAGAACAACCAGTGCCAATTCATCGCCTGGACAAGGTAATATAGAAATGATTTGTACAAAGAAAGTCTCATATATTCTGTAACTAGGGAACCACTGGCGCTTTGCTCCTGGGTCGTTCCTCGATACACGCTCGCAACCTATCCCAGCAATTTCAGGCTCGTACAGTTGGAAAGACGTATCTAGCCCTTGTTCGAGGGGGTACAAAGACTTTTCCAACAAAGTCCGGTGAAATACGTACATCGATACAGTACAAGGATGGACGAGCGTCTATTGATTTTTCTTCCATTGGGAAGCCTTCTATCACAGAGTGGGAGGTTGTTTCGTCTTCAGTGAGTCCGCTCCAGTGGTACTTGATTTAACCATTGTGCTGATAACACACGCGAAAGCCGTCGGCTCCTCTCACGCTTTTGCGTCTTAAGCTTCACACCGGCCATAAACATCAACTCCGAGTCCACCTTGCCCATTGTTTGGGAGGTGCGTTACACTTCCTACACTCTCTTGGCAAGACAAATTTTACCAAAGAGTTGTGCCGTAGCCCCCATTCTAGGGGATACTGTTTATTCAAGAAAGCCGATTGCAGAAGCGGTCCGGGATATGAGTGCTATACCAGACGATCGTATCTTCCTGCATGCTTCCCATCTATCCTTTTTTGTAAGTCTTGCCTTCATAGTTCGGAAATGGGGCTGACTCGCCTTTAGCAATATAAGTCCGCTGGTCCCAAGAAGCGTCTCCGCCTAGGGATCACTGCACCCTTACCGTCGGATTTTCTAAAGATCTGTCTAGATTCAGATATCCAACTTGATCCCCTTGAGGTCAAAGGTGGCGTTTGGGTCGACAATGTTTGGATGACAGACGGACGTGTTCCGGAGTTGGAAGGTGGCTGGCAGGCAGATCGATCACGGAAATAAGGAGATCAAAGGGTAAAATGTACAGTAAATACATGGAGAACGAACGGTAAGATCCTATAACTCAAATGGGAAATTGATTCCTCATGTTGATTGTTTTGCATGTCATAAGCGTGTGCGCAGCTCATCTCAAGCCACCCTCCTTCAGCGCGATGTAGATGGTGCCTGCACCTGGTTGTTCTGATCCTGGGTCTGGCTCTTTACCGACATACTTAGCGCCTGGCCCAGCCCAACAGCAATAGCTCCAATGGCGTGTGCCGCACCAGAAGCCAATACGGCGCCACCAGCACCTGCACTGATTGCAGGAATAGCGGGAATTGATCCAGCTGTGATCAAGATAGCACTGATGATACTCATGGTTTTCGGGTGCTCGCTCGTAATGTATTCCAACGCATTGCAAGCATTCAGAAGCCACAGCGGTGCTTCTATAGTTGTGGTGTCTATAGAAGAGTCGGTCAATATAAACTCGCAGCTTTTGAAGGCGGCAACGTACTACCGGAGTCCACCGTATTTGACCTTGAACGACCTGGTGTCGTTTGCCTGGTGGTTACGACAGCCATTTCAGAGTTGGCTTTAGGTGGTAGTGGGGGCCGCCCTGGTGTATAGTCTTCCCCGTTCCTCCTGATGGGCTGTCTTGGTGGATAGTCAGCCGTTTCAGAGTTGGCTTTAGGTGGTAGTGGGGGCCGCCCTGGTGTATAGTCTTGACCGTTCCTCCTGATGGGCCAGAATCGAAGTGATATCTCTGTTACACCTCCACTAGACTTGTTACCAGGAGGCAATTCATCGGAACCCTTCTTCCCTCCGAACGATGTGGATCTCGACAGAGTGGGATGCTGACCATCGTTAGTCGAGGGTGTCATATCCTTATTGACTTTTCTTCTGATCCACCACGAGCCGGTTGTCTTGGACACCTGGACGGTCTCTTTCTGCGTAGCATCGATGCCCCCTACGTCGAAAACATGAATATCTGTTCGGATGATGGAAGAACAAGCTACTTACACCCCATGCTCTGCATGGCGACCTTGAATTTCTTCCAGGACCATCGATACTTGCCGCCATGGATCTTGATAATCACAGCCTTCAGTTCATCGAGTCTGTCCAAATCGCGACTTTCTTCAGTACTATGCCCAAGGTTGGATTTGCAAATGTACCTGGCCTTCGCTCTGGGACCCATAAAGTGTTGTGCGACTTTATACCAATATTCTTCAGGAATCTTCCTCTCCTCGCATCCTGCCTGGATCTTCTCGAGCCAGCCATCAACGGGCATGTCTTTCTTCGGATTTCCCTCGAATATCGGGCCGTTTGTCCAGGTCGCGAACACGGGCTCAAGGTCGTAGGGTTTCAGTTTGAACGCGTTGAGTACTGTAGACATTGTGTCAAATAGAGAGGGGTAAGTAGTAAGAGTAGGAGAGTGAGCGATATTCGTAAGAATTTTTAGCTGCTTATCGTTCCGCGTTTTAAAGCACGACGCCTCGTTGATTCCTACACAACGGGGATACGGATCTCGAGGGGTCTTGAAACGGGGTGCAAAGTGAGGATACTCGCTGTAGTCACCAATCTTGACCAACACGTGCGATTGTGAATGCAGGGACTGTCTCGAGTGAAGACAATTTACATCATGAAACGTTATTTGTGTTATTGTTACTCTTAGCAATGGATCAACTACATGGAATTGTGGTGATACGACAGATTTGCGTGCGTGCTATCGGACCTAACAGGTAAAAGGAGCACGAACTAGAGAGGATTGGAATGGCCTTGAGGCTTTCGCCTGGCAAACGACTGATAGAGACAACTTATGATCGGAGAACTAATTTCCTGTTTTCAGATCCGGGGATCGACGTTCTCCCACCGGCTGGCCTGGGCACGGGTCGGTGGCTACATGGTGAAATGGAATCAGAGACTCGGATCGTTATGATAAGCACGTGTAGCTTACTATTCACATGGAAGTCTGTCCTCCACACCACCATACACCGCTTCTCTCACCTCATGACCTTCATCTTCGCCTTGCTTATCCTCCAAGTCACCTCTCCCTTCTCCAAATTGACGTGGCCAGGCGCAGTGAGAATATGGAAGGTTCCTGCACGTAGTGTTGTCTTCCCATTGATGATACCTGGTAAACCTTAGAGGAACCAGTTAAATGTCCCGGCAGTCCTAGGGACGCAAGAGTACAGGTTCCTCGGTGTCTTTGTAAAACAAGAGAGAAAGGACGGCGTCATTCTCCGGAAACCGTACCATGGGGCCGGTGTAAAACATGTTGGCTCGATTGGACGCCTTATAGTGTCCAGTAGCACTAGCCTCGAATGCGAAACCCTTCAGAAGAGGAAGAACGGATGGGAAACCGTCACGGGCCGAAGCAACAATAGTCTCGAGATCAGCGAGTCAGGGCTATGTCCACAGGCGATGTGACTTGCCCTTCTTGTGCAGGTCGAAACCGGGGCGAAGGTATATTCTCGCGATAGACCGCTCGGTCCGTGATAAGTATCCCATTGAACAGGGACAAAAGGATGTTAGCAAACCAGCGGCCCGGATAACCGATATTCTTGAGTTCGATCAGGAGAGCCACAGACACAGTTAGGGTATTCGGAAGCTTGACGAAATCTGGGCGCCGCTGGAAAGTTTCAGGATATAATATCGAAGTGAAAAGGTGAGTGAGCCACTCGTGTATAGCTTTTTCTCGGGAGGCTAGGGAGCAAGGAAGGGCGGTCGTAAATTAACATGTTTTTCAGAGCTTTGTCATTGATGGTACAAATGCCCATATACCGGGAAAGATCCTGTGGGAGTGGTGGGGTGTATCTAGATCCAATAAGTCCAGTGTGAATATCTATCATCAACGCATGACCTCGCGTGTAGCAAAACTCTGCAACTAACAGCCGAGTAAGGCGTGTCTTGCAGTATCGGCAGGATATAAATTGCATGCGATGAACTTCTTCGGGAATGTATCTGGCTTGCTATCCGTCTGAAAGCGTATCTTGGACATCTCCTGGTTAACGTCTCCGCATATGAATTCCACATGGACGGAATATTCCCGAGCTCCTTGACGGCGGCGACGAGGTTATCGAAAAACGTTACAGCATGTGAAAAGGCAGGCGACTTTTTGTCAATGGCCTTGTGATTATTACGAGACATTACATTTGCTTGTTGAACTACGAAGATGTCGAAAATGGCGGCTGGGTGACGCACAGGCTTCTGTCCGTCCTTTAACGGTAAAAGTAAATCAGAAGAGGACTGGGAGCCTGATACTCGGTCAAAGACTGTACCATTAGTGTATTGTTGGGTTTTCAGGATTGTTGTACCTTCTTTAGCAAGCTAGTATTTCGAACGTCATCGATTCTATTGCGTGAAGAGAAATGACAACCGTATCTCTTCAACTTCTGTTCAGGCACTTGTTCGTCCTTTATCTGCCGAAAGACGTCGAAGCCAGGATGTAAGTTCCGTATCTTTGAACACGACACGAAGACCTTGACAAATTTATACCATGCAGCCTCATTCTCCAAGTCCCACGGCGTGTTCTTATCGATTTCTGCCATGCCAATAGCATCAATGAACTTTTTTCTATCCTTTTTGACCTGTTTTATCTTCGGAAGTGGCGCATAATCCATGCCCAGGAGGATTGATGCGATTGAGTCGATGTCTACATGAAGCCATGCGGGAAGACGGAGCTCTGGAGACAAAAGAAGAGTGGTGAGCTCGTTGATGGCGGTCATCATCCTATGGTACCGGACTTTCAAGAGTAATAATGGGCGACGAACCGAGAGTGTGCGTAGTCTGGTATCGTTTGTCCAATGAACGTGTACACCAAAGCAGACTGTATTTCGAGGCGCGCGATGTCATGATCATCTAATTCATCCTTGACAAGGGTATTGATGTATAGTGAGGACAGTCAAATGTGTTCTGTTGAGAGTTCGCCTCTTTGGTGGCCAGAGCTTTTGTCGGGCGCACGCAAGGACAACCGTACCGAAAATGTGGCGAGTCGTTTCATTGTTAAAGACTTTACAACGCTCAAGTGTCACATATAAAAGGTTTACGCACTCTTCGATATGTCCATCCTTGAATAACCCGTTACCCTTCTCCTTTGCTTTAGCAGCGCGAGCTAAATTGGACATGATGGAAGGAAGAAGAATAGGCGAAAAAAGAGACGAATCGGATAATGACAAGCGGATGCGGCTTCGTAGCCTGAACCTGATATAAGTTTCTCCTTTTTCCACGTTCTCGTAGACTCAGTCGAGCTCATGGCGAAGACTTAGACTGATAGATATAACTTTTCAGCGCCACATGGTGAATGTCACAAAGATTGAATATTGAAAAAAGTGTACGCTGCGATATCCGAGCCGCCCACCATAAAACCTGATGGATCATTGAGTCTCAAGAGGGCGAAATCCTAGTTGTAATCGCAATTGGATTACAGAAACCCTTCCGAAACAACGATTGAATGGCAGGTGCACATGCATATGCCGGGAAAAGTGCGGGTCTGAACAAAGGTATCTACAACCTTGAGAAGTTATTTGACAAATTCGCGCCGTACCGTGGACGTACTAAGGTTGGTATGCGGTGGGATTGCATTTGTCACGAACAGCATTGTATCGGGATTCAGACAAATGAGTTACCACCCACGCCACAGTACAAGAAGTAGCTCTATGCCTGGACCAACCAAAAATATATTCATGAAGAACCCTTGCCCCCAATGATTTTGATGATGTTTTCGTATACAGTGAACACGATACCGCCACTTAGCTGGAAAGAAAAGAGTTCGTTGATGCAAATTGCGCGACACATCAAGAGCCTACTCACCACAAGACGTGTTAGTCGAGGAGTCGTTCCAGTCCAGAACCGCAGGACACCCTCTTCTGTGAATATACGATACGCGCAGTGGAAAGAATTTCGGTACTGTTGCCGTGCTTCTAGTGACTGCATTCTGGTTTTGATGACACTACAAAGATTTACGTCAATAATAATTAGAGGAAAAATTAGGCGTGGACGCACTCGAAAGGCATAGTGGTGTAAACCGTAACAAGTCCAGCAACACCACCGATGAGGAAGGTGATAGCACTTGGGAGAGTTTGTCCCGGCCGGACGGTCCCTTGAACAAACTGTTTCAAGGTCGAGTATGTCGTGAATCTGACAGCAGAATTGGCTCCTTGTCGCATCATCTATGGCGTGTTCATAGGAATGATTGATATGAATACAATTTGCGAAACATACCACGGGGAAGAGCCCTCTATAGATTCCACTAATTCCTTCTTGGCGAACGATCATACCAGTTCCATGTATCAAACCACGATATTGTGGGTTTGGCCGTTTGGCATCATCAATGAGCTTCGTTCTGCAGACGTAAGATTTCGTAGACTCCAAAACGATTTAAGGCAGACTAACTTTATGGTTTCCGATGGCGTCACGGCAAAGACAGCCTCCATCATACCCGCTCCCAGACCCGCCACAAGACTTCGAGGTGCACTAACTTTGCCCTGAAAAACACGCATGGTCCCGCGCGACACGAACAATAAAGCAAACTACGACGCACCTGATCGTCCGCCAACATCTGCTTGAAGTGATCATAACTAACAAATCGTACACCGGCCTTCAAGGCATTTCCCACCACCAGCGCTGAGCATCCAGAGTACAATCCCGTGATTCCTTTGGTTTTGACAGTCTCTTTGATGATTGCAATGGGGCCTTGTTTCTGCGTGCACCAAACGTTAACACTCCTCGGCCAAGAAAATTACAGGTAGGCAGAGCACACCTTTCCGCTGAACTGGGATCGTGTCTTCACAAATTCTGTTGGGTATGTGATGAACCTAGTTGAACAAGTTCGTCAGCAGACATTCGTTTTTCAGGATGTCCGGCCGACTTACGCTTCGATGGCTCCGGCTGTCGCACCGGCGAACCTGATTGTAGGGATTAAATCGAAGCATGCTGGAAGAATAGTGATAACTTACTTACAATGAATGAAGAGGTTTTTCCTTCTGAACCATGACAGGGAGGAAATGGGAGCGATGTTTTTTCGGAGAAACGCCGACGGGCCTCGACGGGCTCTTCGGCTGACCCACCGGTAAATCTTGACGGTGTTTGGTTTCGCTGTCAGTGTCAAACAATTGCTTTCTTGACTCAGGAGAGCTGTTCTTCTTCAAGAACGTTGTGAGGTTACTAATAACCTGAATCACTAGAGAATCATAATATGGCCAATGTACTGCTTCTCAGAGCTCCTTCTAATGGCCAGGAAGATCGATATCAAACGACTTTTGCAGAAGCAGGCTATCAGTCGATCTCAGTGCCTGTTCTCGAGACTATCTCAACGAATCTTCCGGCTCTCAAGGACACCATAAGGAGTGGGCCACGTGCAGAAAACTTTGACGGAGTCATCATTACAAGTGCTAGGTCATGTGAAGTCTGGAAAAGCGCTGTGGGTGACCTCCCAAAAGATTCGTCTGTGGGGACAGGAGAAGGTTGGTTTTGTCTAATTCGAGAAATATACCTTATGCTCTAGTGCCCGCAGATAGTTGGTCATCAACTCCATTCTACGTCGTCGGACAAGCTACTGCGTCGGCCCTGGCGGAAGTGCGCGAAGCGTATGGTCAAACTCCGTACACTCCTGAGATTATCTGTGGCGAATCGTCAGGGACCGGCGAACGCCTTGCTCAGTATATTCGGGAACTAACTCTAAAGCCAAAACGCCTCTTGTACCTCACTGGAGATAAAAATCGTGATACGGTCCCATCGATGCTCGAGGAGGCAGGCATTGAGCTTCGTTCCCTGAAGGTCTATGAGACTCAGGGCTCACGAACTTTCGAGCGGGACATGAAGCAAGTTTTAAGCCAAAACACAGGTTTCGTAAACTCTTCTGTTCCCAACTCTGTCTTCTTCTAAGACATTAGGCTTTAGCATTTCACCGGTGGTGGATAGTCCACTTTGCTCCTTCCGCCGCAGAGTTTGTCACTCCAATCTTGGGCAATCACTTCAATTTTGAGTCTATAAGTCCTCTTAAGGGACCATCGATATGCACACCTACCCCGAGAGTTGCTGCTATCGGATCCGTCACTGCCGCGTTCCTTCAAAATGAGCTCCGAATCCATGTGCATGTCGCGCCACCGAAACCCACTCCACAGGATCTCCTCGCCGCAATAGTAGGTTACGACCGGGATTCAGCATCTTGAAGTTGAATCCGGAGTGACTACACCTCCAAGATGCGGGATTCTCCCTAGCTAGCTATCAGTCCATCTTATCGCCAGTTGCCTATCCATTTGTTCCGTTTCGTCGGGCTGTGCTTAAGTTTATCTTTGATGCCATTCGTGACAAATTTGTCGCTGATCATTCCGGGTCTGATCTTTTTACCTGTATTTCCTTATGACCTACAGACGAGATTACTATTACTCCACTGGTAGCTATTCAAATGAAGGATAAGGCCTAAAGACTTATAGGCATGACGATTCGAATGGAGGTGCGGATACATTCATTTAGAACACCCCATCCAGGTTAGGCCTTTTTCTATTTTTTCATACTTGTATAGGATGTAGCGCTCGATTCGATTGCCATCTGCAAAAATCGGCTGAAATGCATGACTGATGCAGGTGTTTTTATGTCGAAATGTTGAAATGAATTGATATACTGTCGTCCCTCCCAATGCGGTTCAGGGCATTTTTGAAGCCAATTATAAATTTCACGTCCAGGGGTGCCGATGGATCTACCCAGTCTGCATTCATTCGTTAGAATTGGGCTATAACGTCATTTTCAATTTCTGTGGCGTAATTGACTCGTTTGCGGAAAGGATAATCGTCATCTTGTCTCACTATGGACTCAGCGTTCCTGGTTTGATTTCAACTTTGCTATGTTTACGACACCGGAAAGGTACTTCACAACTATAAACCCGAAAAGATGAAGTCTCGTAAGTCCAACGCCGACTCTAACGCAATCCATGAACCACACCCGTGGCGAATGTGCCGAGCGACAAAATTTTGTGCGTATCTCAAATGGTATGGTTTGAGTGTTGTAGGTATCCGGATGCATTCGTTGAGAAGCTCGCTCTGAGCTCGAATTTGTAAAGTATCCGTGCCGTTGGTACGTAACAAGTTGGCAAAAATGTGGGGAAATTGCGGGGTATTTGTCATGACCCCAATTTGGAACTTGACCGTTGTTCATGCACATGATGTTGTTGAAAGCTGACAACATCGTTGACATCGACTCATCAGGGTTCTCAGTGCAACCAACAGCAACGTTGCACAACTTCTTTTCTACCATAAACCAACCCCATTTCTATTGAAGACTGTTTTGTTTCTATAGCCTCTTGCTTATTGTCGTTCGACATGGTGCGCTCAGGGCCACTAGTCTCAGCATAACTAACCCAAGGGACCGTAATAGCCGTCTCGAACGCAGGATAACCCGGCAGAATTGCCATATGAGAAGCATGCCGAGCACGATCCAAGTCACACCAACCGCAATATCCAACACAAGGAAACATTAAGCCTGAGGCTTGCATTAGGCAGCATTCTGCAGCTGGGACCGGTGCGTTGTTGTCATTTCCAAATATCTGATTGGTTGGTTATGGGGCCCAAGAAACGTCCATTCACACCTTCGTCTCACTCACCTTCTGGGACTGCGAGTCCAGCACACCCCTCAACGTTTGGCAGCCCAGGCAGCCCTGGGTTACCGCCCCCACCACCCCACACAACACCAATTCATCCTCCTGACCATCTATTTCCCCGAGGAGGCCTACACCTTCCACATACGCCTTCTCGGCTGGGCCATTCCGTAAGTGTATCACCTGGTCAGCTCTCACACGTCTTGATATGTGGCGGCATCACACGCAGGACCACGCGAGGGAGTCCATGTGGCCCTCGGGGTCTCCTGGCTCAGCCCCTTCTTCAGCGCCATACTCGCCGCACGGCAGTAGCGCACAGACGGGATCTCCGACGGACGAGTGTCCACCCGTCTTAGCGCTGCCTCCGCCAATCGTCGAGTCTAATCCACGTGCTCGATCGGCGTCGACACTGCATGCACCGAAACCATGCAGCGCTCCAGATAGCGGACCTGTCCCGCCTGTAAGGAGTGCCAGTGGTTCCGGGTGTGGTACGCCGAGAACCAAATTCCTGGAGACGTTGGAGTCTAAAAGTGCCTGGGATGCATTGATCCACGGCTCTTTCTCATAACCCCTGACAGTTTCCATGTCTATCGGAGGGACTCCTTTCTCACATCGGATATGTACTATCTGTCTACATATGACTCCTGTATTTATCATGTAGTTTCAGCATTGTACGATGTAACAACAGTGACTCTGTGTACTACCACTTAGAACAGTCTGAGTGTGTCGAGCACGTGGCTGTTCACTTCACGTCGGACATCATGTGATCGAACCATCTAAGATTAACCTGATTCGGCCAGTCCGAGTGACTCCGAAATTTTGTTTTCCCCAGGTCTCCACGAGCATTCTCTAAGCAAACTGAGCGATCCCAGTGTTCTGCCTTCCTGCAAAAATGGAGGCATTCAACACATATACGACTCCATTGTCGAGGTTCGACTTTTCGTGTCTTGATCCTACGATCGTGTCCAAGTTCTGGTCCTAATCTCGTGTTCTGGCAGCCGTTATGCCAGTAAAGAAATGGCGCACCTTTTCTCGCCTGCAGTGCGTATGCTTTGCGCGTTCTTGTAACAATTGGTGAAATTCAGATTCATAATTCGTTGTTTCCGATGGTTGTAGAACAGGTTCTATACTTGGCGTTCACTTTGGCTTAATCTTGCCATCGCGGAACGCGAATTGGGCCTGCCTATCTCTGAAGAGGCGATTGAACAAATGAAGGCTAATCTTGTGTGTTTCTTCGCGCTTTTTGGGCCATTGTCTGACTCTTGATCTATTGATGTAGCATTTGACCCCGGAACAGTTTGAGACTGCGGCACAAGAAGAGAAGAAACGCCGTCATGATGTTATGGCACATGTCCACACTTTTGGCACTGTCGCTCCCGCTGCTGCAGGAATCATTCAGTGTGTATCTCAATTTTTTGAATCCCGACCGTGTCTCACTCCCGCCGGTCTGCAGTCTCGGAGCCACCTCCTGCTACGTGACAGAGTGCGTTTCAATCGCTTTAATCGTGGGCATCTTAACTAACTATCTGTAATTGTAGCAACGCGGACCTGATCTTCCTGCGCACCGGCCTGACATACCTCATCAACTCTCTCGCAGTGTTAATTTCACGTCTCTCCACGTTCGCAGAAGAATACCGAGCGCTCCCCACGCTTGGATTCACGCACTTCCAGCCCGCACAGCTGACAACCGTCGGCAAGCGTGCGACGCTATGGATCCAAGAGCTCCTCTGGGACCTTAGAAACATCCAACGCGCACGCGACGATCTTGGCTTCCGTGGCGTCAAGGGAACGACTGGCACCCAAGCTAGCTTCTTGGCGTTGTTTGATGGAGACCACCAGAAGGCGTGGTTAATTTTACTTTTCTGAGTATGACTTTTAACTGTTGTGTTGTAACAGGTGGAGGCTCTGGATAAAAGGGTCACGGAGCTCTCTGGGTTCTCGTACGCGTACCCAGTCACGTCCCAGACATATTCGCGCAAGGTCGACATTGATGTCCTTGCTCCCCTCGCGTCGCTCGGTGCTACTGCGCATAAAATCGCGACTGACATCCGGTTGTTGGCTAACTTGAAGGTGAATTTCCTAGGTTCTATCTTCATCTCTAATCTTTGGACTCACACTCGTGGAAATGCAGGAAATGGAGGAGCCCTTTGAGTCGACACAGATCGGTTCCTCCGCGATGGCCTATAAGAGAAACCCCATGCGCTGTGAACGCGTGTGCAGTCTCTCTCGTCACCTTATGGTTCTCCACCAAAACGCCCTCATGACGTCCAGCGTCCAGTGGTTCGAGCGCACCCTCGACGATAGGTAGATACTTCCTTGATTGTCAATCTCACTAGAACGCTGAACAACCTTGCAGTGCCAACCGCCGCATCACGCTCCCTGAGGCATTCCTAACCGCCGACATTGTGTTGTCGACGCTCCAAAACGTGTCGGAAGGTTTGGTGGTGTACCCGAAGGTCATCGCAAAACGCATCTCGCAGGAACTGCCCTTCATGGCGACAGAAAACGTCATCATGGCCATGGTCAAGGCCGGCGGGGACCGTCAAGAGGCACACGAGCACATCAGGGTAAGCCTTCTTTTCATCGCGTCAATCTTCCGACTCATGAGTTTGATGCGGGACAGGTCCTCTCGCATGAGGCAGCGCACCAAGTGAAGAACCTCGGGCTCGAGAACGATTTGATTGATCGTATTCGTCGTGACCCGTACTTTGACCCCATTAAGGGTCAGCTAGACGCACTCTTGGACCCAGCGAGCTTTATCGGACGCGCTCCGGAACAGGTGGATGCTTTCCTGAAGGATTGGGTTGTACCCGTGCTGGCTCCGAAGGACTTGCAGGAGGTAATTCAGCAGAGCAAGAAGGTTGAATTGTCTGTGTAAAAGAAAGAATACTTAGATAAGAATACATTATAACAATAAGTATACTCTAAACACCTGAGTTGGACTTGGCAGTGTTGGCGTGTGGAGCAAAGCGATCAAAAAATATTACCGCGGAGTGTATTTTACTTTCTCTTTCCCTCCACCTTCCAAAGTCTGCAGAATTCGAATCACGAATTCGAATTACGGCGACCTACACATGACTGGACGTGTTTCAGCGCCGAATGTATGCCCCCGTGTCCTTTGACAGCGCGTTCGGGGACGAGTAAGAACATAAACTACTTTTCTAGGGTATGTCGATCTCCTGTGCAATGCATTGAGGAGATTTCAATGCAGTTCCTAGGCTCATTACTTTGAGAGGAAGCCTAAAGCTCGAAAATATAGCACTATGTGCCATCATATCGTCGGAGAACCCTGACAGGATGAATGATTGACGAAGTTGCGCGCTCTACGTTGCTAGCGTTCTTGCATTGCTCTCTCTTTGCTCCACGATCTGCGGAACTGGAATATTGCCACTTGGGTGCTTGTCAGCGTCAATGGGGAGAATGATGTTGATCTCTTTTGTGACGACAGATTGACAGCCTGAGGGCTTTTGTCCCCCTAACAATCTGTTCACGTGGACCACCGCCCATCATGTTGCCAGCCCATCTTTCTTCCTCATTCTGTCAATTCTGTACTCATTCCTTCCTTTGAATCTTACATTTTCTGTCTCAGGCCAACTCGCCTCTTTCTTTCTTTTTCACTACAGTAACATCGACGATTGCTGCCTCAAGAGAGGATTTATTTCTTACAAATGCCGCCACCTCGACCCAAATATAATCGATTTACCGCCTCATCAGCTGCCTCGTCAACCAGCCTGCTCTCGAATAATGACGGCATCCACTCCCAGTCTGCGTACTCTGTGCGTGTAGACATCTAAATAGTGCAACTTATCCCTGATATGGCCACTTGTAGGCATCTCTTTCAGAGAAGGTAATTACCGATCAAACCACGTACAACCAGGTCCCTAACATGGAGAACCCAGTACTCTTTCTCAGCATCTCCAGCGCAGTGGGGAGTACAGCTGAACGTCCCGGAAGACGACGATGATCTGCACAATCCCTCGCCGGGTCGAGACAGACTGAACGATCGTGGTGGCATCTTCTCAATCCGAGGTCTTGCCAACGTTGGGTGTATTGTTCTTCTCTTCGTTGGCATTATAACCCTCTTGTGTGTTTCCCTCACGCTTTGTACAACACTCATTGCTTAACTGCGCTCACTTTCAGTGCTGGTAACCATCTTCTCTCACCGGGCTATTTCTTTCAAATCTAACCCAAGTACCCATGACCAGGCTATCCTATCATCTCGCACTTCACGGCCAGAGTACAAACAACCCAAGGAGGCTTCAATCTCGGCGGCATCAACGCGACGGGACAGATCGCCGAAATCCCTGGGAACTGGGGCTTGATCGACCTTGATACACCTCAGGAGGTGCACACCAAGGCAGATTATATGAACGGCGATGACTGGGTTCTCGTATTCTCTGACGAGTTCAACACCGATGGGCGCACGTTCTATCCGGGTGACGATCCTTATTGGGAGGCTGTGGATCTTCATTATTGGCAGACGGTGAGAAGTTATTTTCGTCGGCGCTCTTTTGGCGGAGGAGACTTACTGTGTCGTTGTGCATGATGTTCAGGGTGATTTGGAATGGTATGATCCTTCTGGCGGTGAATGCACACGGTTTTAGAATGTATGACTGAAGGTTGACATAATTGCTGAATTTAGCTACGACCAAGGACGGCTATTTGCAATTGAGGCTCGAGCGCGCCATTCCTGAAGATAATCACAATATGTCATATAAATCTGGCATGGTAGGCACCGTCCGTCCTCATGTTCGAATACCGCTGATCCATACGGATTGTATGTAGATTCAAACTTGGTGAGCCCACTTTCTTGCTTGCTTATGGAAAAGAGAGTTGATCAAATACCAGGAATAAGTTTTGTTTTACTGGGGGGCTAATAGAAGGTGCTTACTTTTCTATTAATACCCTCTCTTTGCCGCTGACCTATATCCTTGTTGATAGCCAATGTGTCATTACCTGGTGACAGCACCATTTCGTACGTTCCTTTCTGATCGGCTTGAATCAAGCACTGAGAGTCTCTTTTTTGAAGTGGTCTTTGGCCGGCTATGTAAGTTATACTATGTTTCGTCTTTCCTTTCACTCAGACTTGTTTCTGCAAAGTTGGACCATGGGTAACCTGGGTACGCTGTTCTCAAGTGGCTCTGTGCTTCCATAGTTCATATACTCCTTTAGGCCGTGCTGGCTTTGGCGCAAGTCTCGAGGGGATGGTGAACTACACGGATTCCCGTTGTCTCCACGAAACTGATGAATAATATCCAGTGGCCGTATTCTTATGATTCCTGTGACGTCGGCACGCTCCCCAATCAAACATATCCTGGTACTCAAACCCCCTTGGCTGCTGTTGAGAATGGTGATCCTGCCAATAATGATGAGTTAGTACGTGTGCATGAACTTTCACGTCCTGTTCTTCCGCTGACTGTCTGGTTCGACTAGTCTTATCTCCCTGGCCAACGTCTATGTACACCATGATTTCTTTTCGCCTTTTCTAATTCACTAGACCTGACACTACTCCATAGCCGCTTGTACATGCGCGGGTGAGTCGCATCCCGGTCCCGTCCGGACCGACGGAACATATGTCGGACGTGCGGCGCCTGAGATCGACATCTACGAAGCCATCGTCACAAACCAGAGGGGCCAGGTGTCACAGTCTGCACAGTGGGCACCTTTCAACGTACCCCCACGTTCTTCGTCTCGGATGGGTAGGACTCGACCTGATGATATTTGTACAGGCGCAATATGACTGGTTCAACACCTCTGAGAACCTTATCATCCCCGATCCCGACAATACTCTACTAAATCCGTATAAAGGCGGTCTGTATTTTTCAAGTCGGTGATGTCTTTGGGGTACTTATCAATATGGTCTCGTGCAGGTGCCTTTCAACAAACGACTAGTGGTCTTTCCTTTACCAACCCGGATTGCTACGAGGGTGGCACAGGCTGCTTCTCTGTGTATGGGTTCCAGTATCAGCCTGGGTCTGTACCTATCTCCTTTATTCTTGGTTCTCACACAAACTGACGAGAGGGTTTGAACGCACAAACAGGTTTGATAATGGATACATCACATGGGTAAACAACGACCAAATCGCATGGACAATAATGCAGGCCGGCCTCGCGCAGGACCCTCAGACAGAAATTGGCCCGCGCCCTATCCCTCAGGAGCCTATGGTGCACTTCATCTCGCCTTCTTGTCTACCTCAATTCCTGTACTAACCGGTCCTGCAGTACATCATAGCGAATCTCGGGTTTTCACTCAACTTTGGAGACATCGACTTTGAGAACATTCAGCTCCCTGCGACGATGCGTGTGGACTGGATACGCGTGTATCAGCCTGCGAATGCTCGAAAGATCGGGTGCGATCCGTCAGACTTCCCCACTGCTGCATATATCAATGCGTATGTGCAACCCATCCTCTTTTGCATTTTAGGATCTTAAGAGTGTGTCTCTCTTATATAGATACATGGAGGCGTACACGAATGCAAACCTCACAACGTGGCGAGATGATTTCCATCAGGAATGGCCAAAGAACAAGCTTATGCCTGAGGGTTGTTGATCAGTCCTATGTGTTAACCGCCTTTTCTATTTTGTCGACTCACATCCACGTCCGCATGCACTTAACCTTAAGTGATTGACCTACATTCCACGCCACCCATAGTACATCATTTTTTCCTGGTAAAGACCCTCTGTAAAGGGTCGAACTCGCACACTTGGACATTGGAGGAACAAATATATATTAATACCCTGTAGATTGATATTCCCGGATGGCTGTTATCACCTTATTTATTTCATATACCTATGGAATTGACTTTATCTGGTAAAGATCTCCGCGAGAAGTGGGGAACAAGCTGCTTGGTATGTGTGATAACGGGTTGGGCCACATCGCGGACAAATATATATAATGTGAAGCATTGAGAAGATTTGTCAGATTCAGATTTCCTTCCAGATTTCTGATTTGATGGCGTGCGTATTAAAGACCAACCCGAAACTCATCGGTATCTACAGAAACCATGCCATCTGTGGAGTCAGGATTACTTGTTGCCGTCACAGGAGTTAATGGCCATCAGGATGCCAGTGGCGCCGGCTAGATAAGGATAGATTCCAGTTACCTCTGATCCGATGTGGAATTGTTGGGTTAAACATTGGTGTTCTTTGACTTATGATGTTGTCTGTTGTCTGTGGCGCGTCAAGTCTTAGGCACGATTTGCCTCAGTTCACCTGCTGGTTGATCCTGTATTAGTGGAAAACCCGCTCATTTACATTGTTCGATCCTCGGGTGTAGTCCACTAGTAGGCCAAAAATCTCTAAGAATACGAAAAGTAGGCAGATGCTACATCCTAGTACATTGGGCTCGTGACTGGTGCTCCAGTGGATGTATTCTGTCTGGACTTGGAGAAAGGGGACTAGATAAGTATAGAATCTGGCATCAGTTTTCGACAATGAGAAATAATTGAAAGCGAATGATTAGTAATTCTGGCGCATCAAACTTCGCGCATGCCTAGTTCTCCGCGCATTAGATTGATATAATATCCATGGAGGATTTCCTTGTGGAATTGACCAAGCCCATACACATCAGGTACGACCTTTCTTGCGTTGACTCTGAGGACGACATGCTTGGCATTTTCGTCGTCCCCAACAATCGCAGAAACTGTGGAGGGGAGAAGAATAGGACCATCCGTCGCAGTGAGGTTGGGCATGCGTTCCGCAACTTCTTCGTACATCTCGGGTTGGCTGGGAGTCAGAACGTTCTTGCAGAAGTCAAGGGTTGCTTCAAGTTCTTGAGGTGTCAGCTTTGGATCTATATCGGCAGCACCTTGAATTACTGGCATCGTGAAATGATGTTAACAATGGCCTGTGATCATGATAGCGTTTATACATACCTGGGCGTAGAAGGCAGAAAGCTTTATCAAAATTATTCTCGTCTACGTCGGCTAAAACGTCCTCGTTTTGCGCTCTGATTTGTTTATAGACGCCGAGGACAGTGATCAGAAACCTATTGAATATAGGTCAAAGGTACATTCAAGATGTTTGTGACACGAACCGTGTGTATGAAACTCCGACCTTGGAATTATGAAATTCAGCGGCCTTCGCCTCAGTGCAATCCCCCCGAATGGAGGCAGCAATAGTACTTGCAGCAGAAAGGCCTCCAGTGAAGGCAAGGTGCACGCCCGAGGAAAAGAGTGGATCAATAAACGCTTCTTTATCATTAAAACTTGAACCAGTATTAGTACCTCAGCGAGATACGCACCTCCTGCATCGCCAGCAATTCGATAACCAAGGCCTGCATATCGTGAAGCCGAGTAACTGTAGTCGCCGGCAGATTTGATTTCGCTGGTCAGTCGAGCCTTACGCAGAAGCTGCATGACCCCAGGAGCTTGAGCCAACTGGTCGAAATAAAGTCTCGTAAGTGGATCGTCCGGACCATTGTTAGCCAAAGCCTTCTTCTCTGCAAAAAAATCTTTGCGCATGACAACGCCAACGGACGCGGTCCCATCGTGTAAAGGAATATGCCAGGCCCAGCCGGTCTCATCTATACGATATCTAGAGAATAAGTCTTCTGCGATTGGGGTTTCATGAAGACCTGCCTGTGAATGCTTCGGACCATGACGCATTCTCTCTATCCGTTCCCGCCCCATATCGGTCTCCGCCTGTCCAATACCCCCAGAAGGCAATATTCATCAAGGATTTCGTGAACTGCCGGTTCTTGAGGTATCTGGTCGACATGATTCCTGCACGGCCAGAGGCATCGACCAGGTATTCAAAAGTAATTTCCTTTGGCTTATTACCCTGAGTCTTGTAAATTGCGGACACTGGTCGTTCACCGGAAAATTTGATGTCAGTAACCTTGAGCCCTTCAAATACTTTAACCCCTGAAGCGGAAGCATGACGCAAAAGAAGCTCATCGAACTGAGAGCGAATCTGAGAATGAGAATGGTAGATCAGATTTGTAATCAGCAAGACGAGCGAGCCAGCTAACGCACCACATTCCAAGCAATATTCTCAGGCTTGGATTCAATAAAGTCGGTATCTTTGGACACACTGGTCAATATTGAGACCTGCCGTAGGACAAAGTGGATCTTACAGCCTTCCCGCTTCTCCTGCCTGAGTTTGAAAGCACCTCCAGGCTGTAGGTTTACAGTCTGAGCCTCCTAGTTAACGTCCGCATTACGCAAAATATTTTACCTTGATCACGAACCCATGGTTCTTGATGAGCTCTCTGGCACCAATGAATTCCATAAAATGACGGCACGAAGGGATCATGCTTTCGCCTATGTGATACCGAGGGAAAACATCACGCTCGATGAGAGTAACGTCGAATCCCTCTAACAACAAAGACAATAAGCTCGAGTAGTACGAGAGCATGGACGTGAACTTGCCCCTTGCCAACGCAGTGGCAGCGTAGGATCCAGCAGGGCCTCCTCCGATGGCTAAAATTGTTGTTGAGGTGGGCTATGATATATTCAAGGGGAATATCAATACAGGATTGACAAAGTAATGGCTTACTGGTGTTAAAGGCTGAACCATGGACATGATTGTAAGTATACATGTTGGGGTGCAGTTCGGTACTTATCTAAATCGTGGGTCGGACCTATTTACTTATTTTGAAGCGGCTGTCAAATAGTATTAAGCTGTACCACAAGGGCCACAAGGGCCACAAGAATGGAGGAGTCCTCTTACCAATGATGAGATGCTAATCAAGATATCCCCTTGGTTCCTGAAGCCTGGTTTTCATGTTATGGATGGACAAGGTGATCGTCGTCTTCTTAGTGAAGGAAGATTTACCCAAGTGCCACCATAAAGGGTGAATGTATAGAGATTGGGCCCCTAGTGGCCAGTATCAGGTACACTGACGAGTTCATCCCAACCAATTTGTGGAAGCACTCACCTCCCCCCGTATTTTTCGTCCTTGTTTCTCTCTATACAGATCGCCCTTACCAAACGGGTCTTGCTCACCCCATTCGATATCGAACCCTCATATTCTTCTCTGTACCGATGCTACAATAAGGAACCGGTGGCTGCAGGGCGTCGGGAACTCGATCATGTAAAGACAACTCTTCCACGTGACAAAAATTAGGAAGTCCTCTCCGGTGCGAGACTGAAAATTTGGAATAGTCCAACTAGATAAGACAGAACTCGAGCAAGATCCTGATCAACTGCAAGAATGGTGAGCGGGAAATTCCGCCAAGAAGTATACACCCTTACTCTTAGCACCCTTAGCACGCATGCATAAGTCCTCCAGGGGAGCTAACTGATAGCTTCAGAGCCCGCATATAGTCGCCTGACCCCGCCCTTGCGTGTTCATATTCATCGAGAAAAACAAAGACGATAGAGAACTACGACCGACAATGATGAAGGCTGTATGTCGCAAGGGTGGTCATCGTCGCTGGTCTGAAGCAAGAGATTGAAACATGACTCGAAGAAGCTGTGATCCCAGTTAAGCCATCTTCTATCTCGTTTATCGGTCGTCGTGCTCATGCATTTGGTCGCTATGAATGAATACTAAAGTTGAGAATAGAGACAGGATAACCTTGAGGAATAGCGCTGATTGCAGGATCAAGTGCGATATAAAAAGCAATGGAAGATCAGACTGAACGTAAGTTCGTAGGCGGAGACGTACCATCTTACACTTGAGGTCTTCCAACCGTGAGTCCAACGTGATTCCTACAGCGCTTTCCGCCAATGCCTCAGCCAACGAGAAGTCTGTCATCTCGTGCCTCGTAGTTCTCCACCCTCTATCTTACACAACTTTTTGTTGAGCCTCCGATAAACTTGGAGCCAGTCGAGAAAAGGACGCAATTCGCTCGGCTGCTCTTACACGAGACAGAAAGCAGGACGAAAAAAGCAGCACTCACCATAGCTGTTTTCTTGGAGTATTATAAGAGTTGTGCCCCATAGATTGTACGAGTCCAACATTCCGCCCACCATCCTCCCTCGTCAAAGCCACCTGGAAAAGATATATCGGACATTCAGAGACTTGGCACTAAGGCGGGTGGTCAGCGAAGACGCATAATCGGTGGACCCGCGCGAGTTGCGATGCCATATTGTAAACAAGGTCGTCAAGAGTCTGGGCATAACATTGACAAGGAAAGTTGGAGGTTGGAGTAGTTCTTGCATCTGACCCATGACATTAGAAATCAATATCAAAGGTATCAACATCAAGAGTGATGCATGATAGTTGTGCTGCTCAAAGTCTTGAGGAAGATCTGCACACAACCACACAGACAAAGGACGAGACAAAGAAGCAACTCTTTTTGAACGTAATAGTCAGAGTGTGCGATCATCTTCGCGCTGCTTGTTAGCGAATGAGACGTTGCTTTCCTTATGTAATGGCGCGATGGTCTTGTCAGTCAAAGTCTCAATAACGATTTGCACACCACCAGCCTATAGATGAAGGTCAAGATCAGAAGTGGATTCTTTTTAAATGGATGTTGGAGTCAAGAGGGTTGTATATGGCCGAGCCGCTTGCCAACAACGTTGGTCGAGGGATCCAACAGCCCTGAAACTGGGTCGAATTCGAGTTATTGATAGCGTCCGATAACTGGACCTCCAAGGCGATTGTCGTCTTCCTGGTGAAGGGTAGGGAGTGGCAATTGCCGCCCGTTGTTTTGTGTCGGAAAGTGCCGTAATACAACTGATCCTGCAGCGCCCGCTAACGTATACGGCGGATCGGGGAGTGCGACTGAACATCCCGGAAGATAACAATAATCTGAATAATCCAGAACCATATAGAGACACACTGAATGGTCATGGAGCTCGAGGCATTTTCTTACTACAAGGTCTTGGCCAGGTTGGGTGCCTTTTGTCCCTCAGGCCTCTTCGTGAATTCGAAAGTTGGTGTAATACCCCTCGAGTACGATGCCCACTTTCCAACTCTACCCACTTTCAGCGTTCAGATCCATCCCTCCTCGTCCCTCTTTCTATTCTCACTCAGCACCCAAGGCTAACCTATCCTCTGATCCTTGTAAGACAAAAGACAGTGAACCACCTTTCTTGCAGGCACCTGTTACGTTCCCGACACATCGGTATTGAATATGATGGTATGCAACTAGATACTGAACAGGGATCTTAGACATTCGAGGAGGGCACAACAGTGGCAGGGCCTAGATAGACAGGGCGCACGAATGGAACGTTGAAAGCACCCGGGCCGGGCTTTGCAGAATTTGTGTATCTTCAGACCTGCCATTCATACACCTCTTTGATCACCAGAGACTGGGGATACCGAGACTTGTTGGTTAAGTGCGTGCACGCGCACGCCAGGTCTGAATCTGACCAAGGATGACAGTCACCAGGATGGCAGAAGTTGTAATTTATACCAGCCACTGCACAGGAATACTGGCTTGATCTATCTCCTAAGACACATCAGACCATATTTCCTTCAAAACGTCAGCGAATATTTCTTCTACAGCGCTGCGCCTAGGTCAAAGTCACCAATAATCGTAGAAGACCAAAAGGGAGGCACTCTTACCTAATATTTCCCTTGTCTGTAGTCCGAGGGAGGCTGCCCGGCGCCACGACAACCACCCTATCCTCAAAACGTTCGTGAGGATACAGACTTGCCTGGATATTCTCCGAGCGCTGTATTACCTCCGCCTTCAAACCGACAGGGTTTGCTACACTATCAACATGCGCCACCGTAGGCTCGACAAAAAGCACAATTGGTTTACAATACCCGACAACAACACAGTTCGCGACAAGGTCCGCACAATCGAGTAATACTCTATCCTCAATCGACCTAGAACACAACGAACGGGTCGAAAGAAAGATCCAATCAAGGAGTTGAGATGCTCACTTAGTATCACAGAGGCCCATGGGACCTCTTCCTGTCTTCATCCAGTCATCGCTTCGGCCACCTAGAAATAAGATGAGGAGGGATCAAAGAATTATCGTCAGAGACTTACGGAAAACGAAGTATCCAGGCTTAGTTTCTTCAAAGAGATCCCCTGATACATGGCCGTTCGGGCGATTGCGGTAGGATGCGTGAGGACAGTTCGGTGCATCTTCTGGAACAAAAATGTCATAAAGCCTTGTGTGGTACTGATCATCCTCCGCAAGAGGTATGAGTTGGATGGTGCTACCTTCAATAAGGCGCATCGACGGTAGGCTTTCGGGGTCTTTGAGATCAGAGACGAGGGATACCGCTGAAAGGATGGGAAATCAGCCTCAAAAGGTTACATGAAGGGATGGATAGAAACTCACACAATTCGGTGCTCGCATAAACGGCCTTAGAGAACGGTGTAAACAAATTTACTGATCAAAGAGATATAAGTACATACCGTTACGGGTAGCCGTTTTTTTATGATCCAGCGGATGTCGTCTGGGTTCAACGCCTCGCCAGTATATGATATTTGTTGCATGCTACGTAGAGCCTTCAGTACTTCAGGATCAGTTCTTGCAACCTTGAGGAGATAGGTCATCCTGGCTGCATAAAGGTACATATTATTCAGCCCCTCATTCTTGACCATGGCCAACAGCTCTGCGGCATCAAACTCCGGTTTGGATGTTCGTATGATGCAATTGCCCAGCGGGACCACTTTGTTGATCACTGTCACAATCGATTATCGATTAGCTTTGTATTACGGCTATGTTGTTCAACCCGCAAACGTACGGGCGGCAGAGGCAACATTGGCGAAGGAGCCGATGTTGGAGAAAACTTTCTGCTTCGGTCCTTCTGCTTGCCATACGCAACGCCAGCTAACCTCCCACTGATACCTAAGCCATTTATGAGATTGCGGTACTGGCTTCGGTCGTCCTGAAGTCGTCCCGCTTGTATGGAAGATTATAGCGATGTCATCTTCCTTCACTGTGGGTAGATCTGCCAACTGTTCCGGCTCCTGTGATGTCGCGAGGGACGAGAGATCAGGGATCGTCAAGGTCGGAAACCCAACCTTCGGGATGTGTTCTTGGTAGTATTCGTCGTATACCAAGGCCTTCCCATTGGGGAGCTTAAGAAGGTCGTTGATCATGGCTCCACCTTGCGTTGCCATAACGAGACTGAAGACCTGAGGAATGTACCCGGCTCTTGCCACGGCATATAGACTGACTAGGTCTTCATAACGTTTACCAGTGATCCTATTCAGAAAACGAAAGTATCTCAACCTATGCGATCGTGTTCTGAAAGTCAAAGACCCATTACCAGATACCCACAACATCGTTTTGCTGTACGCCAAATTTGCGGAGATGGTGCTGAAAATACAGAGCTGTGACTTCTAGGTCACGAAGGAAACTCTTGTAGGTGATTGATTGCCACGCAGGCGCTTCAGGAGATCCCACATAATCCTTGAAGAGAGACCTATCGGAGTATCCGGCCAAGCCTTTGAGCAAGGGGTGCACGAAATGCATGAGGGGGGAAAAGCTAACGGGAGTACCAGATCCTCCGAATATCGGCTGGCACAACTTTGTACCAGATATTTATAGCAGTTTCAGTTGAGCGGCAAGAACCACAAGTGTACTCCTATCCGTGATTCGTATACACGAGGTGTTGTCAGCTGGTAAATCACAGAAGTAGTAGTCCATGATGTAGTGTGTGAGTACTTTCGGCCTTCCGCGTTCTTCACCCACTGACGTGAGAACGATTGAGATTTTCTCAGAAGATATATATCCATTTGAACTGAATTCGTTTGTAGACCAATCAAAAAGCATTCAGCCGGTACGCCACAGCTGATGACAAAATTCAGAAGTGGTGCTGAGCGTGATATTTGAGAGACGGCGGGCGTTCCAAGGTTATAGAACGGAAATGGACCATCGTACTATCTGCTTCGGAGAAGACATCAATATGTGAGGTGCTCAGGTCCCCTTGTTCTCTCGGGGAGATTATACTTCGAGCAGATTCCAAAAGTCCTATGCCATAAGTATCAAGTTTTCCACCACCGGTCATGCTGTGCCTTGCTAAAATTCCAGCACGAGTGAAACCAAACAGTTCTTTTCGAGGCAAGCCAAGACGACGAGAAGAGGGGGAGGCATTACTTGCGTTTTGGCCATCGGAGAAAAGTGCGGGAAGAACATTGTCAATGTCTGTGACAATGTCACACACAGGTCCCTGTCAAGGCTTCTGCTTCCAATGGCCAGACACGCGCGCAAAAAGCAAAAGCAATCTCAGGAGACATCAAGGATACTGTTGTGAACAGTGTTGAGGATGATTAAAGTACAATAGAATATACTGGACATGTTTTCAACGACCTTTTGGATTCGGATGTGCGTCGAGATACTATCTAATTTTTGTGACGACTTCAACAGGGTAATCCGCTAGCTTTTCTTCGTTGACGATGGAGCTATTGTTCCTGTCTTCGAGCAAGACGACGACGTAGAAGTTCGAGACTCTGACACGGAGTCCTCATCTTCGTCTACCTCACGACCACGATCACCCCCAAAACCCTTACCAAAATCCCGAAAACCTCCAGCCTGGATAGACCCCTCAGACCCACCCACTATCTCACTTGATGCTCCATGGCTACGCAAGTTACGCGACGCACTGACTGAGGAGACGCTTTCAGCCCGCGAATACGAGGCGCGTCTACGGCGGCAATACGAACGAATAAACCCCGAGCCTGCATGGTCTGCGAAAGCGCGAAAGGAGAAAAAAGAGGAATCAGGAGGGGACGGTGCAGGTATTGCGGATCTTCTGTCTTCAACGAGTGGAATTCTAGGCCGGCGGAACAAGGCACACCTGAAGGCGGGCCAGGTGGAGCTCGAACGATTGCGTGATGCGAATTTGAGTGTTGGGAGTGCTGACCGTCGTGTGCGACTATTCAATGTATGCTTTTTTCACTGTCTTTCGTGCAATGCAGTTATCTTACATCTTTATATGCAGATCGACGGACACACAAATCCTCTGTTACAGACGCTCCATGTCTCTGCTTTACCACCAAGTTCTCAATCAAGCGTCTCCTTCCATCCACTCGGCTCCTCACTCCTCACAGGCCCTCGTCCCTTCTTCTACACTCACTACCCGTCATGCGCGTGGTCTCTGGGGCACCACTTTCAACACAGTAAACGATGTCTCGTTCTTGCGGAAACGCAGGCGAAAGGGCACAGGGGAGGATCCGGGCCTAGGGAGTGGCGGCGTGGGCGGGGAAGATGGAAGTCACGGCATTCAGTCCGGGGACGGGCGAGATGCTCGCGGTGGCTGGGCGTAGAGGGTATGTGCACCTCGTTGACTGGAAGAGCGGTGCGGGGCAGGTGGTGGGGAGCCTGAAGTGTGGCGGCGGTGGCGGCGGTATCCGGTCGTTGTGATGGGCATCTCGGCAGCTGGCCGTTCTTAGTGGGGACGCGGAGATGTGGGTGAGCGGAGATGCGTGAGGTGGGAGGATGAGGGCGGATTTAGGGGCGCTGGTCGGGTTAGAGGGAAACGGGTTCTTAGCCGTGGGGTATGTGGTTTCGTGTCCACGAATTGCATTTGTTGTTTGCTCAATGTGGTGATACAGGTCCAACACAGGCTTTGTCAATATGTACGGCGCAGATTCATTCGCATCCTCTACGTTGAGTGACTTGCCCACTCCCAAGCCACTGAAAAACATCGCGAACCTCACAACGGCCATCTCATCAATTCGGTTCAATCACGATGCATAGCTGATGGCAGTGGCCAATCAGGAAAAGAAGGATGCTATGCGCTTGGTTAGCAACTTTCATTTTCTTCTTTCTTGGAATTTGTAACCTTGACTTCCCTACTATTTGGCTGGCTTCTAGATCCATAGATCCTCGCTAACATCTTTCGCGAACTGGCCAACATCCGGCACGCCGTTGGGCCACGTCACGGCGGTTGACTTCTCTGCGCAGAGCAAGTATCTTGCAATTGGCAACACGAGGGGTCGAGTGATTTTGTATAATCTGCAGGACTATGGGGTTTGAATACTTGTTTTATTTTTATACATGTTGTGTCAGTAAGGCAGACAGGAAAGGGGATAGGTTTGTCCAAGAGGACAAGCATTCGATTGAACAATAAAACAAAAGTGAGGTCGAGTTCATACGGGTAGACGGAAACACATTCTATCTGGCATGACGATGCTTATAATATTGGGAGACCATGGATCTGAATTACAGTATTTGGTGGCGTCCAAAAGTGTTTTGGTGGCGGAGATTTGACCTGTGACCGCTGTCTTATTCTCAGTGGCGCACCAAGTCCGACACAGTGGACTTGCAAATACTTGCTGGTTATCCCTGTTTACTCATTTGCCTTGTACTGTATCACACTGGTAGGGCCTCAAATTTATCGCTATGGAAGTATGTGATTGGAGCCTGCTTTATTCACCTAGATTAGACATCACGGTACTCTAATATGCATGCATTTCTGAAGACTGACATACGTTACCGACATCAAGTGTTGGTAAATAGTATAAAATCCAAAGTGAATAGTGTTCCATTCAGGATATATCAAGCTTCCCGCATGCCCAGTTCTCCATGAATTAGATTGATATAATATCCATGGAGGATCTCGTTGCGAAAATGACCAAGCCCATACATGACATGTATGACCTTTCTTGCGTTGATTTCGAGGACGACATGCTTGGCATCCTCGTCATCCCCAACGATCGCAGAAACAGTGCAGGGGCGAAGAATGGGGCCATCCGGCGCCGTGAGATCGGGCATGCGCTCTGCAACTTCTCTGTGCATCTGGGGCTGAGTGGGTGCCATGACGCATTTGCAGAAGTTAAGCGTCTCTTCGAGCTCTTGAGGTGTTAGCCTTGGGTCTATATCGGCAGCACCTTGAATTACTGGCACCACGAAACAGGGTTAAAAATGGGTTGTGACCATAATCGTATTTACTTATACTCATACCTGGACGTAGAAGACGAAAGGCTTTGTCAAAATTATCCTCGTCTACGTCTGCTAGAACATCCTCTTTTTGTGCTCTGATTTGCTTGTAGACACCAAGAACGGTGATCAGGAACCTATGGAAGATAGGTCAAACGTGGTTTCGAGGTGTTTTGTCTTCTGAAGTGTACCGTGTGTATGAAACTCCGACCTTGGAATTATGAAATTCAGCGGCTTTTGCCTCAGTGCAATCCCCTCGAATGGAGGTACTTGCAGCGGAAAGGCCTCCAGTGAAGGCAAGGTGCACGCCCGAGGAAAAGAGTGGATCAATAAACGCTTCTTCATCATGAAAACTTGAACCAGTATTAGTACCTCAGCGAGATACGCACCTCCTGCATCACCAGCAATCCGATAACCAGGACCTGCATACTGGGAGGCCGAGTAACTGTAGTCGCCGGCAGATTTGACCTCGCTGGTCAGTTCAGCCTTACCTAGGAGTTGCATCAGGCCAGGAGCTTGAGCTAACTGGTTGATATAAAGCCTCGTAATCGGATCGTTCACATCATTGCTAGCCAAAGCTTTCTTCTCTGCATAAGAATCTTTCGCTATGACAACGCCAATGGAAATGCTTCCATCGTGTAAAGGGATATACCAGGCCCAGCCGGTCTCATCTATGTGACCAGTCAATATGTTTGACACTCAGGCCATTGACATTCAAAAGAACTTGCCTGTGAATGCTTCGAACCAAGGCGCATTCTCTCTATTCGTTCCTGGCGCATATCTCCCTCCGCCTCGCCAATACCCCCAGAAGGCCATATTCATTAAGGACTTTGTGAACTGCCGATTCTTGAGGTATTTGGTCGACATGATTCCCGTTCGACCAGACGCATCAACCAGGTATTCAAAGTTAATTTCTCTTGGCTGACTATCCTGAGTCTCGTAAATCGCGGACACTGGTCGTTCACCGGAAAACTTAATGTCAGTAATCTTGAGTCCATCAAATACTTTAACCCCTGAGTTGGAAGCATGTCGCAAGAGAAGCTCATCGAACTGAGAGCGAATCTGAAAATGAGAAGGGTGGACCAGGCTTGTAATCAGCAAAAGGAGCAAATCACCCTGACGCACTACATTCCACGCAATATTCTCGGGGTCTAGCTCAATAAAATCGGTGTCTTCAGACATTCTTGTCAGTGAATCGTACTTCTCCGTTCGGAAAATGGACCTTACAGCCCTCTCGCTTTTCCTGTCTCAGTTTGACAGCAGCTCCAGGCTGACAAGCTACAATTAGCGGTCGTGTCCGAATCACGTAGAGCGGTATTACCTTGACCACGAATCCGTGATTCTTGATGAGCTCTTCGGCACCGATGAATGCCATGAAATGACGACACGAAGGAAGCATGCTTTCGCCTATGTGATAACGGGGGAAGATATCGCGTTCAACGAGGGTAACGTCAAGTCCCTCTGGAAGCAAGAGATATTTTAGCTTGATTGATTGTACAAGAGCACAGTTATGAACTTGCCTCTTGCCAATGTAGTGGCAGCATAAGACCCCGCAGGACCCCCTCCAATGACTAAGATGGTCGTGCGAGTAGGCTATGAAATATTTGAGGGACTATATTGGTGCATAATTGAGAAAGTAATGGCTTACAGGCGTCAGCAGCTGAACCATACTGGTTTTAGGATGAAGCACAACGAACTCATCATCTTATATTGTGTTTCCTGAGTCTCTTCATTCTTGTGGATGGACCTGTCCGGATATCTACAAGATCCGTAATCAGCATTAGTCCAGAACCGCGTCGAGAGATTTTGGAATTGCCAATGTGAGGGGTTGTGCGTCGGTTCAAGAATTTCGGATCGTGTTGACGTGATCATGGCATTGCACTTACCTGGGAATCATGACAATAGATATAAGATATCTCCATTGTCACAACCTCTACGCAATCAGAAGTTTTAATGATAGTAGCGAGTAACGAAACAGAAACATACTCCCCCAGTATGATGACATTATTATTAACATATTAGAGCGAATCCAGTTAGGATTAAGGACCCCATTCTTGATGGAAATTCGGAAGAAAATTTGTGAGGAGTACAGATCTTGGTAAAAGCAATAGCAGAGGCACAAGGTAAAAAAGTATAGGAATCAGGATAGAAGGACAAAAAGTCGAGGACAGGTTGTACATACAAGCTGCAAATTTGGTAAAGTGGTTTTACCGTAAGCGCCGCTCAGGTACCAACTACAACTTAAAATTGTCAATTGCGTGAAATTAGGAGTGCTCAATTGTTCGTTCAGTTCGTTCAGTTCACATTTTTCGACGCTGCGGACATTCGGAAATTTCGGCGGACTGCGAATGAAGAATAGCACCAGTTTGCAGGAGTTTGCGACATTAGTTCGACGACTTTCCATTAGCGGAGTTCGAAACTGTTCTCTATGCCGTCTTTTTCGCTGATGAGATCATGATAACAGCTATCTTCCATGACACAGAGTCTTTGACTGGTTCTATCTCGTCTTCTGAGCTGCTAGACCACCTACGTACATCCGTTCCATAGTTTACAGCTTTGTAAAATCGGTTGTAGATATTTTTGGCATGCCAGTGTCGACGATCGATTACATCTAATCTCACATCTCATGATCTCCTGGGATCAGACGGCATTGAAATTTACAGCGGAGCATGAAAGGAGAGTTCAGCGGCTTTTCGGCAGTTCATCAGACGGTGCTTTAAACTTCTTTCAAAAATGTGAACTGAACGAACTGAACGAAGAATTGAGCACCCCTATTGCGTGTCTGTTATGGACAAATCCCGTTACGAACTCACCGGGACCAGAGTCAATAGTAAGACAGCTGACAGACCCGATTTCATTCTAATCATATATGATGGACTCATCCCCGCAATCATTTACCGAATATCATGAGAGTACGACTAAGAAGCACTGGCAGTTCTTCGAACAGAATCTTAGCTGTTCTGTGAGAGTGCACACAAAAATGGCATCAGCAGGGTTTGAAGGACTTGCGTATGATCATGTTGGAATTTGAACGAACTGACACATCCCCGGACTCGTTCCTGACCCCTTTCGCCACCCCCGTATACTTTTCTTTAGCCGAGACAACACCTTATTTTATCGGACACCGTATATCTGGGACATTTTATCTAGACCTCGATACACGCTTGTTACCTCGTACCACTGGACATTTTATATACTGTTTTTGAACTACTGTTTCGGATCACCCGCATTCGCGTACGAACACTGAGTATACTTATTTTCACTTACCAGCTGCTCTCGTGCGTTTGGCTTCCCTTATTCTCTCAGATCGAACTTGTCACGCGCCACCCAGTACTGAGCTTTGCTGGCTAAGTGTGCGTGGGTTTAGCCTGACCAAGGTTGATGGTTATAAGAGGCGGCAGAAGTTTTAATGGATATCAGTCACTGTACAGGAACACATGATTCGATCTGTATTCTAGAGCACGTCAGACCATACTTCCTTTAAGATGTCGGCGTAAGTCTCTTCTACGGCGTTGCGCCTAAATCAAAGTGAGCAACGAGCATAGAAAAGCGAGGCGTGCTTACCTGATATTTCCCTTGTCTGTAGTCCGAGGAAGGCTGCCCGGAGCTACTACAACAATCCTATCCTCGAAACGTTCGTGAGGATACAGACTCGCCTGAAAATTCTCCAAGCGCTTGATTACTTCCGCCTTCAGACCCGCAGGGCTTGCTACACTGTCAGAATGCGCCACTGTGGGCTCAACAAAGACCACAATTGGCTTGCAATACCCGACAACAACGCAACTCGCAACAAGATCAGCGCAATCCAGTAACACTCTATCTTCAATGGACCTAACGGAACGAATGAGTCGGAAGAACGTCTTATCAGGAGTTACGATACTCACTTAGTATCGCAAAGGCCCATAATATCTCGTCCTGCCTTCATCCAGTCATCGCTTCGGCCACCTAGAAAGAAGATGAGGAGGGATCAAAGAATTATCGTCAGGGACTCACGGAAAACGAAGTATCCAGGCTTAGTTTCTTCAAAGAGATCCCCTGATACATGGCCGTTCGGGCGATTGCGGTAGGATGCGTGAGGACAGTTCGGTGCATCTTCTGGAACAAAAACATCATAAAGCCTTGTGTGATACTGATCATCCTCCGCAAGAGGTATGAGCTGAATGGTGCTTCCTTCAATAAGGCGCATCGACGGTAGGCTTTCGGGATCTTTGAGATCAGAGACAAGGGACACCGCTGAAAGAATAGGAAATCAGCCTCAAAAGGTTACATGAAGGGATGAATGGAAACTCACACAACTCGGTGCTCGCATAAATTGCCTTGGAGAACGATGTGAACAGAGCTGAGCATAGTAAGAGATATAAGTATATACCGTTACGGGTAGCCGTTTTTCTATGATCCAGCGGATGTCGTCTGGGTTCAGCGCCTCGCCAGTATATGATATTTGTTGCATGCTACGCAGAGCCTTCAGGACCTCAGAATCGGTTCTTGCAACCTTGAGGAGATGAGACATCTTGGCTGCATAAAGAATCATGTTGTTCAGCCCCTCATTCTTAACCATGGCTAGAAGCTCGGCGGCGTCAAACTCGGGTTTGGATGTCCGTATCATGCAATTGCCCAATGGGATCACTTTGGTAATCACTGCGGCAGTATATTAGCTTTCTGTTACAGTCAGTTCAACCCGCAAACGTACGAGTGGCAGAAGCAACATTGGCAAAGGAACCGATGTTGGAGAAAACTTTTTGCTCCGGTCCTTCTGCTTGCCACGCGCGACGCCAGCTAACCTCCCATTGATACCTAAGCCATTTATGAGATTGCGGTACTGGCTTTGGTCGTCCTGAAGTCGTCCCGCTTGTATGGAAGATTATAGCGATGTCATCTTCCTTCACTGTGGGTAGATCTGCCAACTGTTCCGGCTCCTGTGATGTCACAAGGGACGAGAGATCAGGGATCGTCAAGGTCGGAAACCCAATCTTCGGGATATGTTCTCGGTAGTATTCGTCGCATAGCAATGCCTTACCATTGGGGAACTTAAGAAGGTCGTTGATCATAGTTCCACCTTGCGTTGCCATAACGAGACTGAAGACCTGAGGAATGTACCCGGCTCTTGCAACGGCATATAGACTGACTACGTCTTCATAACGGCTGCCAGTGATCCTATCCAATTCAGAACAATCTCAGTCTATGCTATCACATACTGAGAGTCAGAGATTCCTCACCAAATACCCACAACATCGTTTTGCTGAACGCCAAATTTGCGAAGATGCTGCTGGAAATACAGAGCTGTGACTTCTAGGTCATGAAGGAAACTCTTGTAGGTGATTGTTCTCCACGCAGGCGCTCCAGGCGAGCCCACATAATCCTTGAAGAGAGGTCGATCAGAATACTCGGCCAAGCCTTTGAGCAAGGGGTACACGAAATGCATGATGGGAGAGGTGCAAAGTTTGCTTTTGCGTTAAAGTAGTGGATATACGTTATGCCAGTAGATAGTATATCGCAACTCTTCAGTTAAGCGGCTGCCAAACACAGGGTTCCACGATTTAGTAGATTCGTTGAAGTACATGAGGCGTCATTTGATACATTATAAGATTAGTAGCCGACCTTTAAGGCTGCATTCTTCGCCTACTGATATCTTCACAAAAGATAATCAGAGATAATCCCGTGGAGAAGAAGGCTCGTTTGTAAATCGACCGACGAAGACCGAAGTATCCAATTATGTTCGTTCTGAGAGGTAAGCCCGACGAGAAGTCAAAAGAGACTTGGTGGGCTGCACGGTTCCACATCAGTAGTCAGAAAATAGTCCAGACGTTGGAAGAGGCGATCAACAAGGTCCAGAGTTCAACGTTCAGAGTTCACCGTCATCATGATTTTGTCCGAGTCCCGTCGTCGACCGCGTACTTAACTGATTCATACATATAAGTAGTCGTCCCAGTCCTGTCAGGCTACATGCGGCCCTTATCCAAGGACCCCAGTAGTAGGTCGAGTGTGTTTAACATACAACTTTGCAGTGTTGGCCCTCAAGGTCTTATTAAGGCTTGAAATTTGTGTTGAGGGTTAAGCAGTCCAAAAGTAGTAACGGATAAGTTACTTATGATATTAATTAAGCCTTAAACGTTAAACCTTAATAAGGGTTAACCCTTCGAATATTCAGCTTTAAGCCAACACTGCATACAGGCATCCAAAATGATTAAAATCTTTTTACAATTCATGTGAACTGTCGAGTGATTCAAAGCTATCTATTTCTCTTGCGATCGGGGTAAGTCTTTTGAAATATGTATGATGGGTCATCGCTTATAATACGTTGTGTACATGCATATACTACGATATAGGTACCGAAAATGATCTCGAGTGGATACCTCTCGCTCATTCTTGATGATGTGGGCGTTATTACAATGGCTATCTCACCTCAACTCCATATGCCTGTGTCCCCAAGTGAAATCACCTGCGGACGATTATCTTCGGTTGACATTCGTGTATTCTGCGATAATTTTTCTTTCTAGCATTAAACGACCGCGCCTGGCCGTATTGTTCGATTCCCTCATCAAAAATCTTGGCTGTAGGGCTCCTTGACTTCTCATCCCCTCAAAAAATGCCTTCTGAGCAATTTGGTCAAGAAAACTCGTCCAAGGCAGAAGGAAGTGATGCACTCCAATCAGTGTCGAAGCTTCCTGCAACAACAGAGAAAGTCGAAGTCCTTTCACCAAAACGTGACCTCCGCTTCTGGCTTGTTTTCGTAGCCCTATGCTGCTGTACAATCCTCTCAGCTATTGATTTAGTGAGTATTCACACTCTTCTTCAATAGACAATCATCTTATGAACTCTATTTATTGAAAAGGCAGGAGTCAGCACTGCAGCACCAACAATAGTACACGCTCTCGAAGGAGACTCCTTCGCCTGGGTCTTCTCTGCCTACGCACTCTCCTCATCAGCCTGCGTGCCCCTAAGCGGCAACCTCGCACAAATTTTTGGCAGACGACCTATCCTTCAATTGGGCATCGTGCTCTTCGCGGCTGGTTCGGCGATCGCGGGCGCGGCTCCGACGATGACGATCCTTATCGTCGGACGAGGTGGGTGTTGTTCAGTTCTTGCAAATACAAAGGAACGGCAAGGCTTATGTGGTTTTGTGGTAGCTATACAGGGAGTAGGAGGGGGCATTATTCAGTCTTTGTCTGCTATCGTCACGGCAGACCTCGTACCGCTAAGAGAGCGTGGCCTGTTCACGGGTATCACTGGCCTGTATAATCTTCTCTTTTGCTGCTTTAACATCATGCTTACCATTTGCCAACTTCGACAGAATGTGGACGTTGGGTTCTGCAATCGCGCCTTTCGTAGCTGGCGGTCTGTCAGAGAAAGCTAGTTGGCGATGGCTCTTTTGTACGTCTCCCAGCCATATTTCCGTACCAAGCTCTCAACCTTCGGGATTAGATATAAACCTTCCCCTTTGTGGACTGGCTTTCGGCGTCGTGACATTATTCCTACGGCTTAAGACCCCCACAGAGACCTTCCGTTCCAAGTTTTTCAAGATTGATTGGATGTAAGGAATTATACTTCTGATGTTACGAAGTGATTTAACCTCCTTCTCTAGTGGAAATGCGATAATTCTTGCCTCCGCTTGCTCATGCATGATTGCACTCACATGGGGCGGGATTGAATATCCCTGGTCGTCCTATCATATTCTTGTACCGCTCATTCTTGGTATCGCGGGACTGGCGTTTGCGTTGCTCTATGAGGCGAAGTGGGCAGGTCAGCCAGCGGTTCCGTGGGTTGTACTCGCAAACCGGACGAGTATCAGCGGGTGAGTGCTGGTGTTGAAGGGATTATGTGCATTGGTTGATGAGATATGTGATTCTAGATATGTCGGCACGTTCGTTTCTGGGATGGCGAATATCAACATCGGATGTAAGTCTATCACCACTCGATTTCGGCGCCCTACTGACACACTCTATAGACTATCTGTCAGTATCATCGAATCTCGTTTAATCTCGTTTCTAATCGACCCGCATCATGATAGACCTACCTGGTTCCAAGCCGTTCAAGACGCCAGCCCCATCACATCTGGACTTCACTTCATGCCCTGGGCTGTATCAATATCTGGCTTCGCTATCGTCGGGGGTCTCATTGTGGCGAGAATTGGGAAATACAAGCTCGTCGTAAGATTCTCTCTTCTCATGATTCCACTTCATGGCAGTCTCACTCTTACCTGGTTCGGTAGAATCTGATTGCGTGGTGCATACTCCTTCTTGGCATGGGGTTACTCATAACGTTGAAACTTAAGACATCGATTGGGCTGTTAATCTTGTATCAATTGATCATGGGTACTGCTGGCGGTTTGTTGTATACCTCCGCGGTATGTTAGCGATATAAATCTCAAACGATTCAGTGTTGATGATCTTGATCAGTTCGCCGTCCTCTCGCCTCTTCCTGTAACAGAAAATGCACCAGCAGTTGCAGTCCTTACATTCTCTCGTGTCTTCTCTCAAGTAAATTGTTTCTAGTTCTAAAGTTTCAATTGCTAACAACACCTTGTCAGGCATGGGGCGTGGCCGTCGGGGGAACAGTCTTCCAGAACGCCCTCAAACGAAAGCTACCTGCTGATCTACTACACCAATTCCCCGCCAACGCCGATATCACCTACTACATAGTCCCTGAGATTCCTATGCTCTCAGAGCCTCTGAAACACGACGTACGAATTGCGTTTCTGCAAAGCTTCCGCGTGTTATGGATCGCAGCGGAGATTATGGTTGCGATCGGTGCTTCGACGGTTTTATTTATGAAAGATCTGCCATTGAGAAGGACAGTGGATAAGGATTGGGGGTTAGAGAAGAAGGGCGATGAGGAGGAAGCAGCGAAGGAGAGTGTACCCACTTCGAAGCAGGACTCAGCTGAAGAAAAGGAGAAGGAAAATGAAAAGTCTTGATTGAGATGGTTCGGGTTGTCTCCAGTTCCTAGCTTTTTCTTTTCTAATGTTCCTCTGTAGTGTTTGAATGCTACATTTCCGATGCTACTAGATTTCCTGTCTGGCTACTCTGCTTAGCTCCGTACCTATATGGAGGATTCTGGCATACGCGATCATGGTACAGTCACGTGAACACGACGCGTCGAAGCCAAATCACATAAGCGCTTAACGATCGGACCACGCCCAAGAGTACTTATATAAAGCCCAGGTCGACCATTTCTCTTTTCTTGTTCTACTTTTCTTGCCCCATCATGCATACGCCATGGATCAATGCTCTGCTCGCGTCTGGGGCTGCCTACTCTATGCTTGCTCTCGACAACGCCTTGAATTCTACGGCACACGCCGTCAACGCCACGGTCTATATCGCTCAGGCCACCACTGCACACGCAGTCGGCCGATGGGATGTCTTCCGCCAAGACTTTAGCGACGCCGTGCGTGTCGCTCTGCAGCCAGTATACGAATGGTGCATCGACGACTCGTTGGTGTCGCCGTCCGTCTCTGTGCCCTCTTTCGCATCTCCTACTTCGCCGCCCTCTGCGTTCTGGAGCGCAGAAGCGGCAGCGGAGCCCTCGCCAACGCCCTCGCCATCATACATCTCAGAATCACTTCCTTCCTCCTCCTCCGCTCCCTTGCTGAAACGCGTCCCCCTGCCTACCCCTGCATCCCGCCTAGAGCCCAACGCCGTTGTTAGTGGATGGGGCAAATGGCGCATTGCGCTGCCCACGGCCACTCCCGCTCCGACAAACAAC
>JABAKA010024097.1:0-56900 GCA_018857285.1 Termitomyces sp. Mi166#008 | reverse complement strand
TGTAAATGGCCTCAAAAAGGTGACATAGACTTACAAAGCATAGAGACTTGGCAGAAGTGGTGCTAGTGATAGCCACCAACTAACTGTGCAAGGGCAATGTAGAGCATGGAGCATAGGACTGTAGTGTGAGAGTAAATTTCTCTCGTAGAACGTTGTTTTTTTTCCTACTTTTTGTACATCTTATATACTACTAGGGTGGAGTAATTGATAAGCTTTCCTCTTCTCCTACTATCCTAAATATGTACTAATTCCTTCTTATTCTGATGTCATAGGAACGTTAAGGCTGTCAAGTGGAGCCTATGAGGTCATAGCAAACCTCTTTTTAGACAGTTTTTTCTCTATGCTACCCTTTTTCCAAGAAAGAATGTTCTGGACTATAACTACTGGATGCGATTTTTGTGATTTTGTCAAGTCACATGTCATCATGTGTTGAGTCACATGACCTGTCACATCATGAAAAACAAGAAAAATTTAAAATAAATAACTATTTGCAATTAGAACCTTTTGGGGCTTATCAGCGCACAGCACCATATCAAAGAATGGGAGGAAGAAAGAGACCATGCCAAGGCTTTCAAGCAAAGGCCAAGATGGAATAAACCAGTCCGGCCAAGGCAGGAACCAGCCAAGCCTAAAACTTGGACTAACTAAAAGAGCAGTGGTGGCTGCAGTAGCTGATAGTGCTGATGAGGGGGATGACGATGGTGAAGAAGAAAATGGAACATCAACAGAAGAGGAAGATTAGATTTGATTAAATTGATCAGATTTTCTCTATGTAGTTAATTAAATAAGCTGTCACTCTGATGTGACAATTGTCTCAAGGGCTTGAAAAATCTCTTGATAACAAGATTTTGGAGAGATAGGTACCATCGCATACATTAATGTTCACAAATGAGGCAACGTTGTGGACAGTTAGCATAAATACAAATCTATGCATGTGCTTAGGACATTGAAACCCCAATCAGAAGAGCAGCTAATTTTTCTGACAAAGATCTTTATTTGGTTGTCTCAAGGACCGGGAAAAACTGTAATGTCATATGAAAGTTCTCAGGTGATAAGCTTTGCTTCCAGTATGAACCGTTGCCAAACACCATCATCCTCCCCATCCCACAAACATGAACTAGTACATGTATGACCTTGAGTCTTGCCCCGAATAGCTTAAACTGTAGGAAGGTTTTGGTTCTGTCTCGATCCTTACCTTGACTTGTAAATGGATTAAAAAGAGATGTGCGTTCTAGTTGAAATCTTAATCATACTAGCTCCTAACCAATTTCAGATAGCGAAAAGCTAGTGACATCAGGGGATATGGTACCTTTGTCGATTTTCTGTCGGGTATAAAGACAGTAGTATTTGTATGGATGGTATTCATCATATTCCACCTCAGTGAAAATGCACTTTGTTGACCTCATTGCGTGTCTTCCCTATACCATTTCCCGTCTCAAGCCTTCCTGCTTCCCCGCAGAGCACAGTGCGTGCTTATATCCTCTTTCCCATACTTCTTCCACGTCACTAATCGCCTGTCAAGACGAGGACATTGTGACTATTATTAAAGATCTCCTGAATGATCACGATATGATTTCTGCAGGTTACCCTTCTCTATGTGCCACAAACAGGGAACTCGAAGCTCGTATGCAGGAAAAAATAGAAGAAACCCATGGTTTACTGCCTGGACAAGCAAATAAAATTGTCCCGCTGCCCCTAGCGGCTAGCCTGATTGAGGTACGTTCCCCCTTGCAGCCTCTTCAGTTTGCATCCTACCGTTCATTGCAACTTGTTCGACTATCGATTCTAGTTAGGATACCATGACTGCACGTTCGCTGAAAAATTGAATATGGCACTGTTAAATTGGTAAGCTGGATCTCCTTTTTCTTCTAATATTGGTTTAAGGTGAATACATCCAAGGTATCTACTCTATATCGACAATGAATCACCGAAGGATGTCACCGCGTTCGTTGCATTTGAGGAGCATTTCCTTAGAAATCTGCCTCAACTTGATCCCCTTCTCGATGGTCTGGCATCCTGCCTTCACAGGATGTTCGATCTTTACCCCACCCTTTTTGCTTCTACAATTATCAACTCGGTATTTGACTCAATCGCAGGGACATGCATCGAACCTTCAATTCAGAAGTTAGAATTACCAAGGACCTCAACGCTGTTTCCGTGGTTCCTTCGTCAACGAAATGGTGCAGGTTTGGCTTATGCTTTGATGGTCTTTCCCAAGTCCCGACAAGTCGACTATGCGGTCTGCTTTCAGGCCCTAGGGGATATGGAGTTTTGGATTGCAGGCATCAATGACATTCTTTCGTACGTTTTTATCTCAAATCTTATTAGAAACTCCTCATGCCCTGTCTACTAGGTATTACAAGGAAAGCATTGCTGGGGAAACCACGAACTATATTTCGAATAGAGCAACTGTACAGGCTAGAGCACCATTGAAAGTCGCTTCAGACGTTAGAAAGGACCTACTACACTCAAGAAAACATATTTTCGCGACGCTGGCGAGAACTGCCGGGCAGGAAGCTGTCAAATGTTGGCGTACATGGGAATATGGCTTCATGTAAGTGGAAAATAAGCTCCTCCATTTGATTCCTGGCTAAGGTAACCACGGTAGAACCTGGCATCTACAACAGGACCGTTATAGGTTGCGAGAACTCGAGTCGCAATTATGGTCCTAATTGAATATTCGATAGAATGGTCAACCCACCATTTCCTTTTGCTTTCCAGTGCACATTTCAATAACTAGTTAATGGCTAGATCACCCTTGACTACACTGTTATCAAAGCCAAGCACAGCACGCTTGAGGTTACGTACATATTTGGAGTTTATGTATCCAGTTTCTGCCTAATCGTAGTCTTGCCCTCTTATCTTTCAGAAGTCATTCATAATGTGGTAGGACATGAAGATCCCCTCCGAGGATCTGGCAACTGGCTCAATACATCAACCAAGGTCAATTATCTTTTGGTGTCTAACATGAATTCATCGACATCCACGCACGGTCGAGTTTCAATAGTTACGGTCACGTTGAGGCAAGACTTACTCCGCGTAGCTTGAACTGATCCTTTTTTTCCATTGAGACAAAGGTGTCCATTGCCTACAGTCTTTATGAAGTAGTACCAAATGAGGAAGAGGAGAGATCATGCCTACTCTTTCAGGGCTTCTTCCCCCAAGGGAGAATGGACAAGTACGGTGAGAGCATTTTCAAGATTCGCTGAGTACTGCTCGGTGCCAGTGAGCAGCCCTTTTTCTGATTGAGCAATATCCCGGACAGTTGGAGGGACGGCTCGTCAATGGTTAATAGTGGACTCAGTCTCCAGGAACTGCCGCTCTTCCCAGACCTGAGCACAGCTCCGGACTTCGTTGCTCAATATTACAACGACGTTCGGGCGAAGGGATATCAACTTACTATCCACGACAGTATGCACCACAAGTGTTATCTTGTCGAGATATACTGGCTATGAATGACATAAGATGCGTGGTAGTACTCGATTTCTAAACGCCTGAATATCCTGACTAAAATTGGATTTACGTAGACTGGAAGTTGGGAGCCTCCACATTGAGGGTTGTTCTACATCTGAACCGTCAAGTTATCTGGTACCAAAGTAGCTTCAGTCACTAGTGATTGAGATGGGAGCCTTGGACTGGCCTTTGGTAAGGCAGTAAATTGCAAAAGGAAGAGCGAATCAAAAGGAGCTCACTAAAGGTTCGTTATTGCGAGCGGAAATTGGGAAAAGCAAATTTAATCATAACAGTGCCTCAATATATCTGGGTACTTCATGGATTAACACGCCGAAGTTTTCCGCCACAATGATCCTGGAGCTTCCAACATGATATGTGCTGAGAAATACTTGGCAAGAATTTTAGAGGGTGTTAATTTGGTTGAGAATAGCTACTAGAGCTCAGGCGCGGCGCAGTGTTTGACTGGGCTGTGGATGACAAACACAGGGTGCATTTCTGTAGCATTCTAGCATCTTCGAGAACGATCACCAAGCAGATTTATTCGGCTTTGGACCGTGCAACCTCCTTTAACACACTTCTATACTAAGTGCTCAAATGTCTGCACCTGACCGTCCAATTGCTTTCTTCGATATCACCATCGGTGGCAAACCCATAGGCCGGATCATCTTCTCACTCTTTAGTGATCTTGTCCCGAAAACTGCTGAGAACTTCCGCAAGTATCTCGTATGTTCTCATGATAAATCGTTAACTCAGGCTTGTTCAATTAGGAGCCTTATGCACTGGTGAAAAAGGAGTTGGATCGTCCGGGAAGCCCCTGCATTATAAGGGCTCCGGATTTCATCGCGTGATCAAAGGGTAAGCAGCCATCTCGTACTAGATCGCCCATTGGAAACAAATATAGGTCGCTGCTGGCAGATTCATGTGCCAAGGTGGCGACTTTACGGCTGGAAATGGTATAATCCCCCTTCGGATTCCAAATTCGAGGCTTGGATGTTCATGAGTTATCATCCTCACAGGTACTGGAGGCGAGTCTATCTATGGGGAAAAGTTCGAGGATGAAGCGTTCTCTGTCAATCACAACAAGCCCTTCTTGCTCTCTATGGTATTATTTAGCTCTTGATCCCCTTGTTTTCCTATCCTGATGGCTTTCTTTAGGCCAATGCAGGCCCGAACACCAATGGCTCTCAATTCTTCATCACTGTAGCCAAAACGCCACACCTAGATGGAAAACACGTGGTATTTGGGGAAGTCATCAAGGGGAAATCGATCGGTTTGTCTTTACCTCTATTGCCCTTCCTCGCACTTGAATTGTCGTTCAGCACGTCAAATCGAGAATTACCCTACCTCGAACGGAGACGTTCCAACTTCGCCTATTATCATCGCTGACTCAGGCGTCCTTTCTCCGGACGATCCTTCGCTTGCTGAGTCTGCTGTCACCGATGGTGACGCGTACGAGGATTATCCCGATGACGAAGATCGGGATGTGCAGAATCCAAAAATTGCACTCGAAATTGCGAAAGCGATCCGCGAGATCGGTACCAAGCTCTTCAAAGAGGGCAAAATAGAGGAGGCTCTCTCCAAGTACCAAAGTGCGTTCACTCCTGAAACGTTGCGATATCGAACTGAACGTAGATTAACTTGACTTTCTAGAATCCATCCGTTACCTGGATGTTCATCCTGTCCTCCCTGAGGATGCCCCTCCGGAGCTGAAGGATTCGTATGACGCTCTGCTCGCGCCTCTTCTCCTCAATTCTGCCCTCGCTGCGACTCGCTCTCAGCCTCCTTCGTCGCAGAACGCCGACATTGCCATCAAGAATACAACTCGGGCTCTCATCAGACTAGAGCTGAACACGGCGGATAAAGGTACGCTGTTCTTGTAACATGCTAAGCCATACATATATATGAATGTGCTTCACATTACAGCGAAGGCCTTGTACCGCCGGGCCCTTGCCAAGGTTATCCAGAAGGACGAAGACGAGGCCGAGAAGGATCTTGTGGAAGCTAGCAAGCTGGTGCCCGAGGACGGTGCCATTGCTGGCGAACTTGCGAAGGTCAGGCAGCGTAAGAAGGAGAAGCGCGAGAAGGAGAAGAAGGCCTTCAAGAAGCTGTTTGCTTAGACGCGTGTTGGGAAAGAAAGAAAATGTAAGACAAGAATAAATGCTGTATCAGATAGAATGGAATGAATCTACAGGAAAGTTGGTTTTTCGAGTAAATTTTAAAACTTGAATGGATTGGGCCAAAACTCGAGTGAGTACTTGATGATTGGGTGGCGAACGGTACTCGCAGCTTCATATTTATGTGTTGAATACAATTAACTTGCCCTGAGTTACGACCCAACAAGATCATGGCTGATACAAACTTTCATTGACTCCCTAACCATCAATCAACGGAAGTCATCCCGTTCCCATTCGAAAGATGACCTGGGACGGCATATGGCGGTCAAACATCACCTAGATCAATGTCGAGTCCCAAATATTCGATTACGGACTACGTGATGAAATACAGCAGAAACTTCCGCTTTCCAAGCAAAGAGACAGGCGAGAGGTCTGAATCTAGCTCATCGCGGAGGAGAATCGGAGCGAATATTGTTGCTGTAGGGAATGAGTTTTACCTCAGGAGGAAGACACGTTATCTACCTATCCTCTCGGCCTTCTCTGACGACTGATCGTCTGACTGGCAGAGAAAATGTAAGAAAGCGGTCAAAGATATCCACACCTTTGTCGGAATATAAGACCGCGACCACATGCCAATAATATGCGCTCACATTGACTGAGACAGGAGGGAAAGAGTCAAGAAGCTATACAAGCGAGAACGGTCACCAGACGCCAAGATGGCCAAGACAGGGATTTTACCTCGAAGGCGTCATCACGATTCATTATTTGAGCACATTTTGAATGCAAAGAGACCGGGACCACTGGCTCAACCAATGAATCAAGTAAACGTAGTAATGTCTCTCCAAAAGACAACACCGCTGTTACATCCGAGTCTGCCCGCGAAAATGGGAACTCGTCTCCAGTATCCAAGCACTTGATATGAGAGTCAGAACTAGGGCGAAAAGGTCTGAGGCCATAGAATCACTAGACACCTCTCGTATCGTATCAATGACACTCTCATCTCCTGGTAACGTGAATATTGAATCCTGCGGTTCGACTTAGTACCTCATTCTGATTCAAATAGCAGAGTTGTAGGCACATAGACATGACCAGACATCATCCGGTTGACAAGCCGCATGATTTCTCTCGGTGCATTGATCGACTGGTCTTCAGATCGTAGGTCGTCTAGTGAGCTGAGGGATCGAACAGGTCCGGGAAGTCGCGTCAGCCATGAGATTTTGTTTGAAAAGGATGTACGTTCTGTGATTCATAGGTCAACGACTGGATCAACAGTTTTCCTAAGCTTGACGACGCACGATATTCTGCGGTAACACTTATGAAGTGATCTTTGCCCAGAATGGTATGAAGAATCAACGTTTCTATAAGCTCTTTCTGACCCAGATTTAACTTGCATGCGATCTCATTGTTCACATGCGACGCGAAAGTAACCTGGATCGATTCGCCTGGTAGAAGTATCGCCTAATAACATCAGCCTTACTGAGATGGTCTTTGACTGAGATTTCGAGATCACCTGCATTGGTTCGATACGCAGCCACTCCGGATCTGGATGGTGTAGTTCAAAAGGGCCCAGTGGCAACAAAGTAACATTGGACTTACGGACAGCGGTACCGGGAGTGTGAGGAACGAAACGGTATGCGCAAGGACCCTGAGCAGCGAAGCCATCAACTCTGCCATCGCGCAATGTGTTCGCTCAAACGTACTTTACCCGTGTTTGTCAGATTCAGTATTTGAGCTGTCCGTTTGTAGCTGTATTGAGGTCAGTGGGTCAATATGTATAATCATGCAAACATGACGCACGAGATAAAACCCATGTCAACAGATGTAGTATCGGGCTTGATAACCCTGGTTGGGAAATCTTCCATTCGAGCAAGACTTTTAAGGAGCTTCCGATAGGTACCACTATAAGAGTCCTTGTCGTATACGTCCACCTGTAACAACAGATTTAGCCATAAATGATGATATAGTGTTCTGTACTTGTACATCGATAGAAAAGTCCGCCGCGACAGGTTTGTGGTCGCTCATAGTAATCTGAGGGTGACAGGTATATGAGAGCTGTCGTACACTGACGTTCCTTCCCGCCAAATGCAAAATTCGATCGGTCCAGGCAGGCTTCCGTCTACCGAGACAGTGTTATTTATCATAAATCTCGATCAGCCTATAGAGTTACGAACTTTGTATCATATCCCAGCGCATCCGTCTCTGTTCCGGGACTGAAGCGATATGTGCTATTATGTGGGCATTGAGCATAGATGATAGACATAAAAACAAGGGGAAAATCGTACGGAAGGTGGGTGATAGGATGTTCAGAGAATCCGAAAAAAGCTTTCTTACCACGACTTGCTTTCTTTAACTGGACAACAATTAGACGGGAGAGAAGAGCAAATGTTGACTAGAAGCCATACTTGATCATATTTCAGAAGTGTTTCCAGTCCTCTTTGGGATTTATCGAAGGCCAAAGTATCCCGGACATCCTCACTGGGAAGATCGATGCGATAATTCAGGTCTACAAGGACTGAGAAAATGGGAAACAGATACTCAGAAGCACGTACCACCCTAACATCAAAAGTCATATCGCGATGACATAAGCAGAAATTGTCAAATCAAGCTCGCCATCCAAAACAGCATGTCGCTCTCAAATGCGCTCACATGCACAGGCACTGGGTCAGCAGCATCCAATAGCCCAGAATCAAAGTTCAACTTCTTGGAAATATCCTGGAAATCCGAGTTCCGCTTCTCGACCATTTCATCAAAGGCCGCAAGATGAGAATTAACAAAGGCGAGAATCGTTGGACCCGGGGATGTCACGGAATCCGAAATAGGAGGAGTGAAAGTGAGGCGTACAGCGACGCCGCCTTTGTTTCCCTGTCTAAGGCTTAGCTGAGGGCTACAAATGCATTAAAAGGGAATGTACCATTATACCCATGATCCCTGTGCTGGCAACAGATGTTTGCACGTCAGAGAAGCATGAAATCAAAGCTTTCTTGGCGATGATAACGATGAACATTCCAACGTGTTGCCTTGATACCAGCTGTTATTCATCAAATTAACCCTATCTCTGACCGGCGTAAGGAGGTGCAAGGAATGAATACTTTTTCATACAACTCCATCTTTTCACCCAGAGCAGCAAATACGGCGTGACACCACGCGTCTTCTCTCGCCGTACCTAATGAATAAACCAAGGCTTCTGCAGAGAGATCGAGCTCCTGAAAACCTAATACCAGCAGGTCCGGATTAGAGTCAGCCAGATTGGCCATTTGACCAATAGGGGCAGGAGGAAGCGTCGTCGGATTGACGACTTTAGATGATAGAGATGACTTCGAGCCAGACAGACCCTTGGCCAATCCACCAACAGCTGTTGAAGATATGTCCTTTAAAGGTGAAATGAGCATCGCATCAGCCGAAGATGTTGCCGATGTCTGGCTTGTAACCCATGATGATAGATCCTGAGAGGGAAGCTTCCCATTGACATTAAACGTTCCTATTCGAATCTTGAGCCTATATTGGCTCTTTAAAGAGGTTTCTCGAGCTTGTGTATGAATCCAAACATCTCTAATGAGTCTAAAATCTGCGATATCGTCATCAGGTGATCCTGCAAGAGAGGGTGAAAGACGTGTATGAAGCGGCTGATTGATTAGTCGCAAGTCTTGGGGAATCGGTTCAACTAAAGGACTATGTCAACCCTCTGTAAAGCTCTCATGCACTATTACTCACATAGGTAGGATCCACAGTTTGAAGTGTAAGGTATGAGCCATGAAAAATCAAAATTCGATTGCGATGCCGTGAGGTCTTGATAGTCAAATCAAAACAGGTTTACAGAGATAAAGGCACGTATGTTACTTTCTGCCTTGGTCAGTCCTCGACACTCTGTCACAAAAAGGCGTAGTGCCTTCACGTCATTCGTAAAGAAAGCAATAGGTTCAAGTTCAATTTCTGAATCCAACTTTCTCCCGGGATAGATCGTCAGAGAAAAGCCTTACTTTCCAGGACACTGGTCAAAAAGTGGGCCCGGGGATGATGTTGACATACCTGTATCATTCCCCCTGAGATTGTAGGTATTCGGTACAGACACAGGTTGCTTGACCTGGGCTAGAGAAATGGAGAAATCCGACGTGAGAGGAAAAACACTTTCAATTTCGATATCTGGAGTTGTATCATCTTGAGTCGTGGATGTACACACGAAGAGACTGGGAATGACGAAGAATCAGTAATAGAACCCTATATCGACTACAAAGAGAACAGCAAGAATGGTCGAACATCAATCTTGTTCACCTCAAAATGATATGGATAGTATTGGGCTTACCTGCCTTCCTTGGAGGCGTATTGTTCGTCTTTGTGGACTATAACAGCGAGTATTCTTGAGTCTCCTGAGTCGAATGACCGAGTACTATCCTCAACGCTTATTTTCCTATCCAAACTTGCTGACCGAATGATTTGAGCCTCCAAAAACACTCTAAGGACTTCCGTTGAACACAACAAAGCGCGAAGCGACTCTTCGGCCATCGCTAGAGACATTCCCGTCGCAAAGGTTTAGAGAGCAAATAACAGGTAAAGCGTCGCAAAGAATGTCCTGGCTTGATTTGGGCTTCAAGTTGATGGTCGTCACGGGGCGAAAGTTGCAAGACCCCGACGGCCCTTGATCGGATCCCGGAATTCAGATACAACGGGTCAAGTATGATATAGAGGGAAGCGAGTCGAAAACGTGGGGTAAGTGTAATGATCCTGAAATCTATTGGCATGAAATTCTGGAAGGGCGAATAGCCGAATTCATAAAATATAGCATCATACTATAGTAAGTATATGACGAGGCATGATTGGTTTGGATTAGTACGGCCAAGGACTGCCAGTGCAACAGACGCAGATGACCATCTTAGCGAGCGCGCGAGGGTCCCGGTGAAGGGACGTTTCCAAGCTCGTAATCATGAGTCACTTCCTCGGTGATTCTGAGAATGACTGAACTTGAATTATGTTTCAAGTGTGATTTTCCCGGACCATCTGGTCGTGTGCTGAGATTGTTGCCAGATGAAACTAAAGAGATTACACCGTCTTCCTCTAGCAGTGCGTCCCTAGTATTCAGCGATGCGAGGAGGCTATTGAGGAACACTTAATTAACTGTATGTCAGGAACAGCATGCGAGGCATTATGAAGGAGGGACTGATACATTTGCTGAGTATTTCATAGATCGCCATCCACACAAAATTGTCGTGCATGACAGCGTAGGTGATAAGGCAGGCCGTATGAAAAATACTGGGAAAAAACATCAGAGTGATCAAAGATGAGCATTTTTGTACTAGAAACGTACGTTGTGAGAAGAGCTGCGTGAGTTGACGTCAATGCCAGCAGGAGGCTAGATAATGCATATTTTTACCTGTATTTATGGAGTACATAATAAGCGTCTTCACGAGTGAGTCAGTTCTGGATTGAAGTTATTGAGCTTTAGAATATCGAATCATTTTCATTGAAAGCATACTTTTTCAGTCCAGTGCGCCACCGCCATAGGTTGGTGCAAAGGGAAGCAGCAATGAACACGTCCGCTGCCATCCCACTTGCCAATCCCATGTAGAGAAGGTACTAGTGATAAATATAACAGAGAGTCCATGATCAGGCTTGAACTGACTTACAGATACTTTGACGAAAAAATCAAGATTTCCATTAAAGTTACTGCAAGTCGACAAAGCTATGAGGAACGTGACATCGTTCTTAATGACTCAGCACAGACGTACCTAAGTAGAAATGCTGGGGAAGTGATCTCAGTTGTGACCCAGGTGGATAAGAAAGTCTCAAACCCACCCAAGACAGATGCTTGTGGTTGAAGAAGATGTCATGAGAAGGGTCATGTTTCTATCTTAGACAAGATAAATCCATACCAAAGGATAGAAGGGACGTTACAGCCTGCTTTGAATGAATCTCGACTGCGGAGAATATGAAAATTAAGACCTACGATACAAATGGCGATGGGGATGTTTCTCTCGGATACTGTGTAAGGTACTTCAGCATGATCAATCTCTAATTTTGAGTGGGGAACATACAGATCCAGACGCGCCACCCAAAAATGCTGTGAAATTGATGGTATTCTCAGTCACCAACAAGATGCCACAAAACATACCTTCTGATTATCAGGTCGCTGATTTCCTTAGAAATTTGATTAAGTGGTCGCCCCCCGGCATCAGATTTTCTGATGGAAGCTAACTCACCGAGACATAGAAAAAGGCTGAAGCCTACCGAAGAAAAGCCAATCAACCGCTAGCAAATCCATAACTGGATCGGAATACACACGACATAATTCCTGTGAGATTCGCGCGATTAAGAATAGTAGATCGCAGAACATGAAGAGAGACTTCCGAATGGGATGATACAAGGAAATCATAATTTCCAAAGTCAGAAACCAGAGAAATATACATGTTTTGGATAACCAGAGCCTGGTGAAGTGAGTCCAAGATCCTGATGAATGGTATATTAAGGTGGCTCCACAAGCGAACGAGAGGATAGCTGTGCCTACCAGAGAAGAGCTATCTGTTGAGCTAATCAGCTGCAGAACGATGACCCATTAGAGATAGTACAGACCACTCCCTTCAACCATAGTCTGTCTCGATTGTTGTTCTTGAAGTACGTATAGGACTGTACGCATGTTATACCGTATAGGCTAGAAGAAGACAGAGGATAGGCAGATCACGGCGTCAGTCTAGTCATATCATGACAAAATTTGAAGCATACATTCCAGTGAGGCTGGCGCCTATAAATACCGCGCCTAACGAGTTATCCAGTGAAATGAGAGGGCGGAAAGTAGATGACATGGTTGAGCGAGTTAGTTATGTGAGGCCTGAGATGAACAGGAGCAAGGACAATGTAGTGCTAAGGGTCAGGCTTATAATACCCTCCAAATTGCATGTCAGTGAATGACAGGATGTTTGAAAGCGATATTAGTCGTCAAGTCAAGGTGACATAGAGTTCTCGCAATTTTCCGTTTTTGAGCTTGACGAGGCCAGTGTTACCAAAAATATTCGTAGGAAGCAATCTAAAAATAAATTCAATAAATGACAATCGAGTTGAAACACGATTAGTTGAGATCCTTGTGTTGTTCCGAGAAAATTGTGATCGATAGCACAGCGAAGAAGGTTCAGAAGTGCATTTCGAAAGGGTAGATAAACTTTTGCTGACATTGGTGATCAGATAGGTGGGCAGTGAAACATCTCAGAGTCGACACTGCTAGCAGTCCTTTTTGGAATTCTTGTTACCACCTCATTTGACATCAGAAACTTGAAATGAAGATTTCCACGCCTGTCAAAAAGATGTCCATCGTGACAGTTGGTTGCACTGAGAGGAAGCACCGGTCTTCACCCAAGAGTCATCCTAAGATTATCCCGATTCTACCATTGAAATGGGTGAGCACCAGAGTCATGATGCATACTATGATGTACAATCGACATACCAACAAAACAGCTTGTCTCATCTTTTGGCGGTACGACAGACGGTAACGAGTTGACGATCGACAGTTGTTTGGAAACAATCATCTGATATAGTAGCTGGAACTTGCGGTGTCAGCTCAATTTCGGAGTCGACTGCCAATCACCGACAATTCCCTGCACGCGCAACCTGGACGTCAAGTATCAGAATGAACGCTGATCGGACCACGATTGCCCGAACAAATAAACTAAACTTTCTTCGTGTCATGTCCGTTCAGTACGTGAACGCTAGTAAAATTACCTTTAACACCACATATCCTCAAGGCTGTGGCCTAATGTCGATCAATCAACCGAATTGCTGTGAGTGTAGGTAATAATCAAGACCGGTGATAGCAATAAGTCCACTATGATCGTGGAGCTCTGGTGATAAGAATACTAAAAGTAGGATGCGGGGACAGTAACGAGTCAGATCTAAATGTCAGCAAATGCGACACTTGAAACTGAGAAAGCACGGAACCAAAATCAACGAGAAAAGATCAATAATACCCGGTGCTCTTCGAGTCAATCTTTGAATCCTTGTATCCCTAGCCCTCGGAGTCGTCAACGAACAAAAGAACAAAGCGCTAATGACATATCATATTAGAATCCTATCTGGTAAACCGTCACGTCAACAAACAGACGCAAGCAGCGGTGCGGAGCCATCTATGCACGAAGCACGGGTCTTAGTAGTTATGGCATAATGAATTAATGAATTGATGATGCAAGAGTTTGAAGAGACGTAGACGGTGATGGCGAAGCCGAAGATTGTGCTGGAGATGTAGACGGCGATCTATTGCACGTGCAAGAGGAGGACCCGGACCACATAAATGCCGAACGTGGGATGGAGACGAACTTCGGGGAAGAGTTCTTCAGTTGTGAATTTGGCGTATATCCTTTCCCAATAAGGCATGAGTGATGGTGAGCGCAAAGACGACAATCATACATACTACTGTTGAGTTGAAGGCAGTGACAGTGACATCAGCGCCCAAGTCACGAATTTTCCCAAAATACGATAGGGATGGAAATGAATGGGGACACAGGAAACTGTTAACGAAGGAAAGGTCAGCGTGTAAAGGAACATTGTCGTGACGGGCAATAAGATGGTGATTTTGAGAGTTTGTAAGGGCGTTCGAGCAGATGCCGACAAAGATGAAGAAAGCCAAACTTGGCCAATCCATCCACAGACAACTGCACAAGGCCCGAAGGTAAAGGAATACAGACGTTCAGGTTACAATATGCCCAAGATAATCTTGGTTGAACTCAAGATAATAGGGCTATTAGAGCGGAAGCGTGGACGCCTAGACGGAAGTAGCTTTGGGGGCGAAAGGCTACTAGAATGGAAACGTAGACACCTAAACGAGGAGAGTAGCCTTGGGAGCGAAGGCGCCAGGAAAAGCGAAGATGAAGCAAAGAAGAAAGTTTTCTGTCGGCAACTTCGAAAAGAGAGATGAACAGAAAACCAGTGATGAGGTACCCACTATAGCTAGTAATAACTATGGAATGTTTTTGTTGGACCTTCAAGGCTGTGATACGGAGCGTTGACGGAGTGAGAACAATATACACAAGCAATAAGTCCGTTAGTGAGGTCTACGTACACGATGGAACATCCAATAGTAACAGGTAAGTAAAGGACGGAAATAGACACACTGTGCCATTTCCCGGTTCAAAATCAATTATGTGTATACCCTAATGTCGGTAGCGTGTTTTGAGGTCCTCGACAGTGTCGACCTTGTCTTCATAGTTAAACAAGGTGCCATACTGTACTGGGAGGATGTGTGGTTATAAGACACAAAGATAGAAGACGGGGTATTCTTCTCCCTAAATGGCAAAAGAACAGAAGCATGGATATACTTGGCTTTCGAGGTTCAGAACGCGTGATCAACCGACAGAAATCCAAAAGAAGGAAAGACGAGAAAACCGATGCGCTGATGCTAGCTTGTACCACAAAATACCGATTTTTAGCAAGGCTCGTACGCTTTTACGCGCAAGAGGTAGCAGCAGTGAACGGAGGAAATGAGAAACGATTAGTCATGAAAATTGCCGGCCCGTGTTCCGATCAGTTGCCGTCTCGGTTGGCAATCCAAACCTCTCGGGAGCTCGAGAACTTCTTAGGCACTTGACATTGTTATCGCTTGCTCTACTCTTGTAAATTCTGTCTCCTTGGATGGTCGCTGAGTGTTGATGACTGCTGATGGTCGACTTGGAACCAGATCCCATTCAACCCGGAATACCTACACTTACCGTGCGATTCGACGAGGCGCAACTTACCGCCCACTATACATATGCTCGTTATAGTCTACCAGTAAGAGGAGCAAATTCTATATCTATAATTGGAGTGTTGTAACCTTCGAACTCACGAAGTCGCAGCTACTCTCAGCACATCTGGACTACCACCGCCCTCCAGCTCATCTGGTCATTCTACTGGAGAGACCTGTCATTCAGATGTATCTCAAAGAACGAATTCGGAATCTCCTGCTGGTAGCCACTCGTGGCGTACAAGAAAGTCGTAAAGCGTCATCCTACAAGGCGCAAGGCATTCGCCCGGTCTTCTTCGTATGATGAAAAATCATAAATATGTCGTCCCACCTTTCATTCGTCACCTTACTTACAATCCAGCATAGAAAATGATCTCAATTTTTCCCCCTTCTCGCAATGACACAACTAGCCTTGTTGAGGCTCTGGATTCTCGGGTTGAGAACCATGTAATATTATCACAGAGCGATGCACTCCAGCCTACAACTGATATTGGCCCGCGTAAGAAGGTCAATGATGGATATATAAAGTGTATGGTGATTACTACGTAGCATACTTAGTATGAGTGATTTGAAACATGGCCAAGGACTCAATAGATGCTAACGAGCTTCCAAGGGTGGTTGTAAAAGATCGTTTCCAAGCTCGTGATCTCGACTTACTTCCCCAGTAATATTGAGAACGATACGATTATGTTTCGGGTTTGATTTCCCTGACAGCGCACCACCTGGCCCTGTACTGAGAGTGTTGCCAGAGAATGAAACCACAGAGATAACATTGTCTTTCTCAGACAGTGCATCCCTGCTGTTCAGCGATGCGAGGAGGCTATTGAGGAACACTTGATTATTGTACATCAGAAACGACATCCAAGGCATTATGAAGAAGGGACTTATACATTTACTGAGTATATGATAGATCGCCAGCCACACGAAATTGTCATGCATTACGGCATAGGTGACGAGGCAGGCCATATGAGAAATGCTACAAAACATCAAAGGACATTCTTGGAGGAGAGGGAGTTTGTAGAAACGCACGTTGTGAGAGGAGCTGACATGAATTGACGTCAGCGCCAGTAAAAGGTCAATGGATGCATATTCTCACCTGTATTAATGGAATACGTCATAAGCGTTCTCACAAGCGAGTCCGTTCTGGATTTGGAATCCATTGAGCTTCAGAACGTCGAATCAGTCTCATTAAAAAGATACTTTTTCAGTCCAGTGCGCCGCCGCCATAAATTGATGCAAAGGGAGGCTGCAATGAACGCATCCGCTGCCATTCCAGTTGCCAATCCCATGTAGAGAAGGTACTAACAATAGATAAGACAGAGGTTTCACAGTCCATGCTTTGGCCGACTTACAGATACTTTAACAAAATATCCCAGATTTCCATTAATGTTGCTGTTAGAAGTCGAAAGAAAATCATGAGAAACGTGAGAATCCGTCACAGAGACTCATACAGACGCGCGTATAATAAATGCTTTGAAGTGATGTAAGCGTGGCTCATGTGCACAAGGACATCCCATACTCACCCAGGAGAGACGCTGTTAGTTGACAAGGTTGTTGTGGGCCTTTCAATTTTTCACGAGATAAATACATACCAAAGGATAGAAGAGACGTTGCGGCCTGCGTTGAATTGATGAATGCTGTAGAGAGAGTCAAGATCGAGACTTACAATACAAATGGCGATGGGGATATTTCTCCCAGATACTATGTAATGTAAATATCTCAACATGATCAAATTTTCTGGCCTTGGAGCACGTACTGATCCAGACACGCCACCCAAAAATACTGGGAATGATGTCCTCAATGGTCAATGTGGCTCAACAGGATGTTACAAAGCATACCCTCTGATAATCAAGTCGCTGACGTCCTGGATGAGTTGACTCAGTGGTTGTCCCTCAGAATACTGCCTCCGATAACTCACCGATACATACACAAAAGCTGAGGCCTACCAAGGTTAAGACTAATCAACTACTGGAAGCCCCACAATTGGATCATACTACTCACAGTGTAATTCCTGCGTTCATGCAATTGAGATTAGTATATTCAGAATGTAACGAAAGACTTACGAGTGAGCTGATATAAGAAAAATATAATTTCCAAAGTCGGAAACTAAGAAATGGTACATATTTTGCGTGACCAGAGCTTGGTGAAGTGTGTCCAAGATCCTGATGAATGGTGTATCATGTCACGGATCGAGCGATAGGACAGCGATGTTTACCAGAGAAGCAATATCTGTGAAGGCGATCAGCTGAGGAAGGTTCATGTGACCAAGACGGGTACCAACCACTCCCTTAAACCATAGCTTGTCCCGATTGTCGTTCTTGAAGTACGTATAGGATTGCACGCATGTTATACCGTAAAGGCTAGAGTGGTACAAGTTAAGCGGGTCAAGGGATTCGTCTAATTGGCGAAGTCGTACATTCCAGTGAGAGTGGCACCTATAAAGACGGCGCCTAATGTGCTGTCCAGAGGGATGAGAGGGTGGAAAGTAGACGACATAGTTGGGCAAGTTGATTATGCGAATCCTGCAATGAACGGGAGCAGGGGCATCCTAGCACCGAGGTCAGCCTTATAATAGTCCTTGAAATTTATGTCAATCTTGAGGAATGACAGAACCATTGATTGTAAATGAAATCAATCGTGGAAGCTGATGACACAGGGGTGACATCCACAGTGTCTGTCCCCTTGACCTCCACGAGGCCAGTCCTCATAAGGAGCAATCTAAAAGTATAATTGATAATTGAATGGTGATCAGGATCAGAAAGATAGTGAGTTGATGACGTCTCGTTTTAAGAAGTTTGACTGGCACTACGAGAAAAAGGTTAAGAAGCGTGTCGTTTAGTCTTTGCACACCAAGAACATCAAAAGGTGTGGATGGATCCAAGTACGTTGAGATTGATGATTAGATAGAAGGACAGTATGAAACACTCAGATTCAGCAAGAGACCGAATTATCGATAGTGATCACCCTTCACACCGGTACCATTCTTGTTGTGTAGATATCTCATTCGACATTAAGAACACTCGTCGATTTCCGTGCCTAGTTAGCGCTAAGATGTCAAACGGGAGCAAGCAAGAGAGGAACACTGCGTTGGTCGGCCGTACAGCCTGAGAGCAATATCTGACGTGTTCCTCCTACACTATACGCTGAACCACTGAAATGACTTGGCGAGCTGAATGGGTAATTTGGACCAGTGAAGCCAACCAACATCAAAAAGTGCTGTCACGTTCTTGTCACGTTGACGCGACGCGTCGCGTCGTCCGAGTTCGTACGATGATACTCACATTTATCATTCCTTGAGTTTTCCTAGCTTATCCCAACAATTCGCTCCTTCAGTGTTCACTGCCACGTCCTTCAATTCTCACTCGTGGCCATCTGAGTCGACTAATTCATCGATAGCAAATACTACTGAGTTGTGAAGGTGGTACGTATCGGTCGCTGGTACGACTTTGGTGCTGCCAATCTTCTTATCACTTAAGCTATAGAGATGGACCTAGGAACTCTACTGTCGCCTGCGTTCAAGTTGAGAGAGAGAGGGAAGGAGATCTGAGCACCGCCATGAGCATTGACACTATTTTGTTACTGATGTTCTTCCGTGGAATTCTGATGATTTATTTTCCGAGACTATTTTACTTACGACGACGTTCAGAAGTTCGGAAATGCTTCTTTCTCGCATTCTCGCATTGACATGATTGATGAGAATCAAACGACATGGGATCGTCCAGCCCTCATCTAGTGGATATTCTGCTACAATCGCCCCAAATTGCGCCTTGGTCTAAAGCACTCTCTCATGCCCCAGTATCGTTTTGAGTTTTGGGGTGCCAGTGGCCACCTGATCCACCGTTCCTTCGTAACTGACAACACTTCACACCATCGCACACCATTTGATACATCTCTCGCGTCACGAGGAGATAAACCATCATCTTAACGCCAGGGAAGCATCACAGTATGGCTTCGTAAAGCCATTTATAAGTCGTGTGACTACATACTTAGCTTGAGAGTCGAGGCACCGATCGGAACTAAAGAGGAATTGCAATTTGTGGAGTGCTAGCTAGCTGCGGACTAATATACTGTTACAGGTTTAATGCTTTGACTAGTGCGACGGGGCAATATACAGTTCGATATGAATATGATTGGTGGTACAGTATTGTATTGTTGTTCAAATCATCTGGAAAGAAAGTTAATAATAGACATCAAAGCAGATGTAACCTTACCTGAGAAGCGTGGGGCGAGACAGTGCTCTTGGGGGAGGTGGAGACAGCAGAGGAGGTACGGGCGATAGCGGAGAGGTCAAGGTCTGCAACTCGATAAGTCATTACATCCAACAAGAGATATAGTATAAATACTGTTGGTCTTGAGGGCGTTCTTCCTGAATTGCTTTGCATCCTCCAGCTCGTTGCTGGTTAGGGCGCTGTTAGACCTCTGGAACGCAGGTTTCTTCTCTTCGAGGGCTGTCACCAGATACAACATGAGAACAGAAACATTGACGAAATTGTGGTACCACAATACATTCAGAGCTGGAGCTAAGGTTGTCAGACATTGACTCTGGTTCCAGATCGTACTCTTCATCGTCCAGAGCAGCGAGTTCGTGCTCTCGCTCGTCCGCGATGCTTCCCCAACTATGTGCTCCAGCACCGTTCTTACGGATGGACTTGTCGAGGCCCGACTTGGATTCCGAGCGGTCCCGGTTGATGGCACGGGGGAAGGATGAACGAGCAGTGCGGGTCATGAAGACAGTATCAAGAGTAAAGTATGAGACGAAGAAAATAAGGACACGATGCAGCAGTAGATTGGTGTGGGGAGTGACTGTGTAGGTGCGAATAAAACTGGGGTTTATATAGTTGCGTCTCCACCCCCTGTCTTGGGACTAATGTCAACACGGGTCAACGCAGCAGCTAATCATTCCAGACGGTTCCAGAGTTGGCCCCTTGGCAACTCTTTCAATTTGATCAATCGTTTGTCACTTCTCTCTCTCATATTCTCATTCTCCATACTGCCTTTTTCTATACATCCTCTTCTTTCATAGTCGCAATCGTATCGCGTATGTCTACGGCTCAGACCACTAGTCGCATCAGTCCGAGTTCCGAAAGTGTGGGGAAACGCGTCATCGTTCACGTGTACATCAATTTGTCAGGTGCGGAGTGATCACAGATCTGGAGTGATCTACAGTAACATAGCCCCAGGGCCAGAACCGCCGGCGGGCGCCTCAACTCGGCCGGCTTGAAGCGCACATTCCCCATCTATTCAAACGAGCTCGCAAATTTATCAGAATGTCATCATACCGACTCATACCGATGCTCGGTCAGGTTCACCAATTCATCAGTGAGCCTTCTGTCTTGACAAGACACTCGTCACGGTCGCATCTGGACTCGAGGTCCAATTAGTCAATTAGTGGAGCGAGAGTCATGGCTTCTGCGGGCTCTACTTCTCGACCCGGGGAGGTAGAAATCTTAAGAATGCAAAAATGCTAGGCCAGGCTTGTCTGGATGCACAAACGTGTAATACGCCGAAGCGCGATTGACAGCCTCCGGATCCGTCCTTTCATAGTAACGTCAAGATAATACCAGCATACCAGGACAGTTCCCAGGAAACAGTTGGCAAACCTTGAAAGCCCGTCAATACATATCCAACTCAGCTCACACGAGCATGACGAACCAGGAACCCGCACTTCTCTACACCTATTTCCACGATCAATACAGTTGAGGCTCTCAATGTCTAATGTCTCAGACTGACCACTCCGTAATGCCACCATGTATCTTATGTAGTACGGAACCCGGCTGTTCATGCGTGGACCTCACCGGTAACCTACCTACCTACCTGGCACAGTCCCAGTCCGGAATGGAAACGATCGATATCCTATCTTGGCCCGAACCGCACTATTGTGCTAGCTGGACACCTATGCCATTCCATATGATTCTTTAGATCCCTGCTGCAAAAGCATTCTACATTCTTTCACGACTGAATACCCGTAGAACCTATTGAAGTCGAGTTCATCTTACCTCCCGCTCTTTCACAAGCCCAAGATGAATTTCGCCAACTTGAACGTCAAGGACATCTAACTCGACAGCTACGACGACATTGACCGACATTCTCAGCCATTTGTGATCTCGAGAAACAGTATACGAAGCAAGAATTCCATCTAGGATGCCTGATGCTAGAGAAGACGGGGTTTGAGTCGGAAGTGGTGCATTGTCTCCTTAACCTTTTGATGAGGGCCGTCACCACCGTTGCATCTTTCCTGCGTTCGACAATCGCTCTTCCCAGCTCTATCATTACTGGAGAGTACGTACCCCCAGAGATGATCAACCTTACAGTTACCTTCTTCGTAGTCAGATTTGGCATTGGATGTACCTTGATCTCACACTGAAAACTTTCCTTTTGCTCATAAAGCGGTACAGTCCTCATGTCTTCGTCCCGTTGTCTGAGGTCTTTTGCTGGAAACATATCTACTGTGTTTCAATTCCTATTTTTCATATTCACCCTCCCAGCGTCCTTGCTCCGAATCGCGCCACATTCATCGCCTCCTGTGTCACTCACTGGCATCTCCGCTTCCGCTCCCATGTGTAATGTCGGCGAAAGCGTGGCCGACATCTAGGTAGTAAAAACATGAGCTATGGCAGTGTTCTCAGCCACTATCTTGTACGTTTCTTCGTATCGGCATAATATTCTAGATAAACCTGACATTTGCGTTCCTTCCGCCTCAACCCATTTTTTGGTGGTGGTATCGGTCAGAGGGCTGGTTGGCGCTGCATCTATTGGGTCCTTTACATCTTCGTCGGCGCTTCTTTCATTTTCATGCTCGCAGTTACCGAGACACTTGGCTCTGTCCTTCTACGCAAGAAAGCTTATAAGTTGCCCAAGGAGACTGGAAACGATAGATACTATCAGACTCTCAGCGAACTTGAAGCTCGGCCTCAAACTTTGAAGGTGGCTATTTCTTGTCCTCTCGTCATGATGGTTATGGAACCCATATTTCTGTTTATGTCCTTCTGTGAGTCGTACCGTTTTCAGATTGAGGATGTGCTGATAAATATCAACTAATAGGTCTATTATTCATTTCTGCACTACTTTACTTCTTGTTTTTTGCATTCGCATTTGTGTTCCAAGAGGTTCGGTTGGAGTACTGACGTGACTGGCACTTCATTTATCAGTATCATCATGGTTGGCATGCTGATCGCTCTACATCATACCGTACCAAGAAAAGTTGTACGCCAAGACTACTCACGAAGGCCCATTTTCTGAAGCGCGGCTGTATCCCATGATGCTCGGTGCTGTGTAAGCGATCGAATTTGTTAGTCTTTCTCTGTAAATCTAACGCCTTTCCTTTGTTCGTCTTTCTTTGTGAATTTAACGCCATTCCATTGCAGAGTCCTTTCCACTGCCCTATTCGTTTTCGCATTCACAGGTGCCTATTCCGACGTGTACTGGATCAGTCTCATATGATGACAGGAGCGATCTTCGGCTTTGCGATGATCATTCTCTACGTCGGCGCCGATTCGTATACCGTCGACTCTCACGGTAACTTCCTCGCTTCAGTTATCACTGCCAAGACTCTAATGCGTTCATTCCTCTTTTCGTCATCTAGATGTTCCATGCGACAGAGTTCCAACACGCTGGACTGCTGTGCTAGTTCGCATGCGTCATCGGATCCGTCTTCTACCGACTTGATGAACAGATTAGGTGTAGTTTCAAGCGCACGACGAAGGCGAGACAGAACACAAGGATTTACGACTGACCGGAATGCAACTGGAAATTTAATGAAAATCTTGCTGTTTCTTTAGTCTGTCACGAGCCTTTCTCTGTAATTTTATATACCAGCATCTCAATTCGCTACAATCTCACGACCTTACCATACGCAAGATACATTGACACTTTTTTACTCTACCTACACAATGAGTACTGATCTAATATAATCAGTTATGTTTCATGCCCTCATTCTATCGTTGTATAGAAGATGAGAGGTGTGAATAAGTTATCAATAAATATAATTGGTCGTCATCCTCAGATATGAGGAGCATAAATGATACTAACATGGCATGACTTCAGCTCTGGTTCAGAATTTCTGAAGCTTGCAGTCGGTCCCCATCTGCAGATTCAAGAGCTGCAGGCGTTCGCAAGATTTCTCGAGTCCTGGGGGTGTATAGTATGCTGTGGAATAGTAACCCCTCGCGAACATTAACCTGGGATGCCCATAGCGTACCCTCCTCTCGACAGCAGACGCAAAGACATCAGGAGAAACAGCGTTGGTTTCAAGTTCCATTAGTCTTGGAAGTAGGGAGCGTTGTGCAATCTCGTTCAACAAGTTTCTGCCAAGATGTAGGTACTTGGCAGAAAACGTTTGTAGATTCGGAACGGCAGCAAAAAGGTTTTGTAGAGCTTCATCCTGTTCATCCGGCATGAAGGACAGGGAAATCTTCGGGTCGTACTTGAAGCGCTGCAAGACCGATCCTGATCGCAAAAGGAATTCTAGAATGGTTTCGGCAGGGAATGGATGAACGATGGACACGGACTGACTTGAGGGTCGTATTCTAAATTCTGATAGACGAGGAAGCTCCAAGAGGGGCAAAATCGAGTAGTTGTCCATGTACAGTGTGAGACTCCAAAGAAAAGGGAGATGTAATGGAGCGTTGGGGATCACATTTGGTCCCAGAACATTGCAACCGAGGCACAAGGTTTTGAGGGAAGGGGTATGGTGGAGAATAGCAAAAATCGAACGAAGTGAAGTGACCGTTCTCAACGAGAGGTCGGTAAGCTGGTACCAGGGAAGGTCCAAAACGAGCAGGTCACAAATACTGCCAGATGAACTTCCATGCACGACCTTGACTGACGTCAAGTTGGGTATGTTCAATTCATTGTCAACAATACTTCTGTTGCTAGTTTTTCTCAGTGATGTAGCAAAAGTCTGTAATGACACGCATTGCTTGAGTATATCATGTATCTGCCTCAGAGTAAACCAATGTAGTTGCCCGACTCCGTAACCAAGATTAAGATAGGTGAGCCGAGCCCAGGGTACGTAGGGTAACCAGAGGATCGCTTCGCTAGCATTGAGACCCGCAGGATTTGCATCATATGCAGCGAGTGTCAAGGAACGAAGGTCATCCGGATAGCGAAATGTCGTGATGTCCTCAAGTTGGATTGAAATATCAAGATTGTGATCATATTTGTGAAATTGGATAGACATATCCGACACCGTTCGAAGCGAGTCCGGGGTTAGCGTCCAAAATTGTGCAAAAGAGGGGATGGGCAGATTGAGATGGAGACGTTTTAGACGGTGTAGGTACGGGCGCACAAAGACATCAATAAGATTGTCATGGTGAATCTCTGATGATAGAGTGAAAAATAACGGACCCTTGGCGGGTAAGAGAATTTTGAGATAGTAGAAGTCGCCTGGTAATAGCTCCTTGCTGACATGGATATTGAGGTTATTCCAGAGACATGACATGGAGAGCGCAACCCTTCTCCACTGAGAACAAACACGCGTTAATGTCCACGCGGTCTCATATATATTTGGGGGAAGGGAAAGTCCTTGAGTGCTATTACCAGCGATGCCGCCAAAGATCGCAACGAGTAATTCAAATGGGACAGATGGAGCCCGTTTTTGAGGGGGTATTGGGGGAAGCCTTCGATTTTTCACGACAGGAACTTGGGGAAGACTATGGGAGATTCGAGAAGGCATACAATTCACCAGTCAGTCAGTATTTCAATAGTGAGCCCTGGAATTCCAATCGTCCTCAATGAAGGCATACGAGCCTAGTCATCTGTCAAACTCACGAGTTAGATAATGCTTGAGTAGCAGGGATAGCTGAGGAGGAACGAGGATGGCCACGAATCTGACTTGAATTTGATTGTACATCCTCGTTAGTCGAAGTTCTGACAGCGCTTGTACAACTCACAGAGGTAAAAAGAAGAGGCGAGGAAGCCAGTAATGACAGCTGGTCATGCTTCGGTCATACCTTCATGCTTTATGTGAACTTGTCAAGGGTGTGGAATGTACGTATACATCTTGAAGGCGATGCAGGCTGCAATTGGGTTTTGATCGGGTGATATGGTCAGGAGATTCGTTAAATCCTAAACAAAACAGATTAATATTCCAAGCGAGTATGGCAGTGTCCAAGATGAACGACGCATTGATGCCCTCAAACACAAATTTGAAGGGGAGCTTCTGGGGCTCAGCGCTCAGCTTCGGGAACAACCGAACATCTATCAGACCTTGATTGGATGGCGGCAAGCCGTTCAGAGTGATCATGTTCCGTTTTGTGTAGCGACCATCATCGCTAAGGCTGCCAGCCTAAGGCATGAGGCTCTTACATCTAATCTATATCCACGGGTTTCAAGGTATACTCTCAAAGTTGACTATAAAAGGTATTGATACTGATTAAACCAGGCAATGACGCAACTTTCCAGGTGCCAAGATCCAATGCTGACTGAGGATACGATGAAAGCTGACCCTAAATTTCTTGTTACGAGTAACAGTCATTTCCGGCTGATTTGCAACGTTTTCTGTCGGCAAATATACCAGAACATCGTGGACTAGATATTCAAAGTAGCTTATACCCGACCTATAAAAGCATCAAACCTCTTTCGTATGCGACTCAGAACTTCTTGGGATGGTTAGTCTGTTGTCAACTGCTCTCAATCCGGTTTCTTGGACAATGTTATCCTTGGGCTTTCAATTCAGCCTGCAGGACTAGTCATACTTCTAGGACATTCAATGGGTGGTCTACTTGCTTCCGAGGCGGCCAACCATGCCTCAAATAACTATGGCGCAAAACCGTCGCGGATTGTAGGAGTCATTGCTTTCGATACGCCCTTTCTTGGGATGCACCCTCACGTTGTCATCACTGGATTTGCGTCACTCTTTCGCGATAATGACGAGAGGAAAAAGGAAAAAACAGATCTCAACAATAACAGCAAAATTAATATTGTTGATCAAAATGTAACGGATGGTTGGGAAGCCTTCAAGAACAGCCTCAGTCGTACGTTTGGATCCTTCATCCCTTGATACATCTCATAGTCATTCAAGTTTCTTCGCGTCCGGCATCCATTTCCTCAGCGTCAAACTCTCGCTCACCATCTCCACATCTATCTTCACCATTTTCTTTCGTTAACGAGACCATGTCTTCTTTTCTCTCGTCTCACTCTGAGGATCCATTCTTCCGTTGGGCACGGAAGCATGCCGACGAACCCTTCAGCAATAGTAAACGTTGGATTGTAGAGCATTTTCAGTTTGGCTCCAGCATGTTTAATCCCAGTGGACTTCAAGAGAGGTATTCACGCCTTGTTGAATGGCAGGGTTTTTGGGTAAATTACTGGACACAGACCGCGTCAAGTCTTTTGCCCAGGACTGATCTAACCATCGAGCAAGAGGTTGCTGCCAAAACTGACGATACGATTCAGAGAGTCACGATCGAGAACTCACTTTCCTCGTCACTTTCGATTACGCCGTCAGACGATCTTCCCTTTCCTTCGCCGTTGGCAGTATCTTCCTTAAATGCAGTGCCGTGTCCTACTTCCCAAGTTGCTCTGAAGATAGCGAACAGCAAGTGCAAGGGAAATCCTGGACAGCACTTCGTTGTCCTTCCAAATGGGTTAGGAGAGGCACTTGGCGGCTGGGAAAACTGGGAGAAGGTGGTCATAGGCGGCGTTGAAAATGAAGTCGCCGCGCATTGTGGATTATTTATTCGCGGCCAGAATCTTAATTATGATGGGCTGGTTGAGAGAGTTGGGCGAAAGGTCTCAGGCTGGTGCGGAACGATCTGATGTTTAGAGCCAGTTATCGGCGTTTAGACAATGGGAGTAGTATATATAACATGTACATCTCTACGTGACCTGTGGCTTTGTATTTAAGAGCATATCGAGTAATCGTTAGACTGATACTCAGCCTAGAACCACTGGGTCCCTTTTGTGCTAGCATCGAGTAACAAAATAATATTATCAGGCATTCAGTCCAAATTCGGTCGCTGAAAAACAAACTACGATACGAAATGACTCGGGATGGGTACATACCAAACCGGGATTAGTTTGTGATTTTTGTACAGTACATTGCTGAAAAGATTCTAGGTCCAGCTTAAGCCTGCGGAATTATGTCATTTTCTATAGGATATGGGTAGATTTGACCCGAGAAGAAAGATGCCGAGAGACAATAAAACAGAAGGTCCCCGTAAAAACACAAAGGCCAGAAAACAAAAATGGTCTCCACCAGATGTAGGAACCTGTCAGCAATGCACCAGAAATCGGAGTTCCTGGAAATGAGGTCAGTAATCTCGAGTCGTGGATTACAGTCAAATGCCATACCAACAAGTCCGCCGATACCTTGGGAATATCAATGAGAAAATTCGCCAATACATAAGAATGGCTTTGAGGAGGTCAACATACCTGTGAATGCGAAGCAAATGCCCAAGCGAGCACCAATCTCTGAGTTGTTCCTCGCTAGGGAACTGATCATTGGCGATACCAAACCCGCGTCTAAATTCAGTCGATGTGTTAGGTGATGTAAGCACAGGAGGTTAGGAGTGAAGTACACACATGCTCCAGAGAAGAAACCATACATAATGGAAAAGATCATTGTTCCCGCGACATCCTTAATGGCAAGCGGGCAGAATACAAGGATACCTGTGATAGTCGTGCACATAATGACCATATTGAAAATGCCAACATAGTTGACTAGCATATTCGGAAAAATTCGACCAAAGACGCTTGCCCCATTAAGAATGGCTATCTGGGCATTTCGTGAGATCATGGTACAAAAAGAATTCGGTGAAGACGCACCGTGTAGAAGGCAAGAGTAGCATTGATGCCAATTTTGATTGCATTAAGTTGGAGGAAGAATATGGGAAAGTACAAGCCAGTGTAGGTGACGGTTGTTCTAGTAGTTGCGACATTACCCATCAAGATTGACCATCCGAGATCAACAATGAGTTTACGTACCCGCAGACCATGATCACATATGGCGGGTCTCGTAGAAAGTCTTTGAACACTCTGGCTGTACTGATATGACTCTTCTTTGGTCGAAATCTAGGTCTGAGAAGCAGAAGAGCAATGGCGAGAAGGCCGAGACATAAACCTGCACTCGTTCTAACACCACCATGGAAGCCTGCGGGGCCATAGAACAGCTTGTTTAGCATAATGGGGTGCAAGGCACCACCGACTGCGGAACCCTGTTGCAAGGTATGAAAATGATCATATATGACGATATTGTAAATGCGCACCGTGGTAGCAATACCCATCGCAATGACCCGGCGCCGGTGAAAAAATTGTGAAAGAACTGCCATTCCTGGGACGTAGGACAGACCAGTCGCAATGCCGACACCTAGCCCATGGGATAGGAACACCTGCAGATTAATTTAGAATCGAATAATGCAGGACCATCGAAGAAGGAAACTACTTGGTAGTATTGACCAGGATGTGTCAAGGAGAGCATAAAGAGGCAAAATACAAAGAGCACAGACCCGCCGATCATTAGATGATAACTGTTAGATAACTTTAAGGGCCATTTCGTCATAGTCATGTCAACATAACTCACAAGTAGCCGGTGTCATATCCTCTACCAGCAATCAGACCACCAGATAGAATAAGGAAGAGTTGTACGCTGCCTATCCAGCTGGACAGGAGTGATTAACCGGTGATTCGCCGTCAAACAGGCGCTAAGCACACCTTATTTGTGACGAGGAGTATTCATCCCGCAGATAATGACGAACGTAGTAGTCTATAATCACACTCAGTACGGCACGAAAGGTACATCCATTTTTCTTGACCATTATACACGCCGTATGCGTTTGCATAGCTGAGGTTATAAGGGGTTAGCTAAGAAGAATTTGTTCAGCAAGGAATTTCGACTCACCCAAAGGTGCAAAATTGCAGCAACCAGCTATAGGTTGAGAGAGTTATGACTTCCCAAGCAATGCGCACATCGACTCACACCCCAAGAACCACCGACCATGCTCTCCATCCACCATCTGGACAATTCGATTCTATATTGGTCGCCTCAGGAACGCTTTTTAACCCTTCTTCCGGTCCTTTAGTTTCAACAACTTCCATCGTCGATGTCTTGGGTAGTGCCAGAATACGAGCAAGTATTCGGCCAAGCAGTGAAGGGTATCGGTTTGAGGAGCCTAAATCTCTGGTATGTCGCTCCCATCTGCAGTCGCCAGTACTCTTTGCCGTTGGCGCGGAACTTGGGAGGCAGGCGGATCTACATAATTTTCTCTTATCGAGTCATCAACATATGATGAATTCAGGAACGTCCGATTTTCCGGGCCAGAAATTCCCAGTCCACGCAGACCATGTGTATGAGGGGCTGTCTGTATTCAACTGTCAGAGACAGTGAAAGCACGCGCCTTAAAGGACTCACCGTTGCATTCGGGCAACTTCAACTTTGAGCCCGAACACGAGTGGAGGGTCGATTTGTCTTCGCCCCGAACACATGTGTCGGACCTCGGGACTCGGAACTACGGAACCGGCGGCCGGCAATTCTAATGCCGAATCCTCGGGCCGACTTTGGTACTAATTTTCATTATAAAATGGCAAATTGCTGATTATCCATTACTTTTTCTTTCCCTGTCCAATATACTCCAATATAGCTGAGGAGGACGAATCTTTCTGTTACAGCTCATAGCATAAATTATCATAAAATCTCTTGCTTAAGCTTGTTGCGCAATCAAAGCAAGCCTATTGAAGGATCGTGCAGCTCTCTACAACCCTGCAACACTTGGTATAATACTACTGCTGCCTGTCAGCACTAGCGCTTATTCTACAGTGAGTGTTGTCAATCTCATCATGCTCTCCACAAAATGTGTCTCGTATTATAATGATATATAGAGGGAATAGTATAGCTTACTTTCTGTATGGTAGAAACCGCCACGATGGACTAGTTTCATTTTCCAAACCACCTTGTCACGGGTCATGGACCATCAGTTTCTAAAAGACAATCGTGACATTAAACACTGAAAAAATGATGCAAGAAAATTGCCAAGGGGAATTTCAAGTCTCAAAACAGATTTCGAGGTGGCATAGCAATGCAGGAAATGTCCACCATCAGTGAGAGGTCCAGGGTCCAAATAGAAGATGTACGTTGATTTCTCTGCATCCAAATCCAATGGACAGATGGTTTGGGAGATTTTAAGAAGGTTTCGAAAGTGTTCAATTCTTGAAAAGAGTTCCTGTGATGGTCCGGTCAAAGCTCTCTAAGTTTCCATGAAGAAATTGTGGAAAATTGTGGACATTGGAAGAAATAATGAATGGGATATGACAAGTTATGTACAGCATCAGTGTTCCATGTTCAACTTTGTTGAGGCTGAAGGGCGCTCCACGTGAGGCGTTGTTAACCGATGTCGCGTTTGTCTCACGTGTCGTGTAGGGAATATTATTGTATGCCGTGAAGGTACCTCAAATGCCGTCATTGCCGAACAGCCATACCATACAGCAACAATATCCTTATTTGGAGGAGTGCATCATAATCAATCATGGTTCATAATCAACCCACACCCTCTTGATATCTCATCCAGGTCAATCAGATATGCCTGCTTCGGAGATGGCCCCGAGATTTACGTTAACTTGTGAGAACTGAATGCTTCCTCTGTACTTGGCCCGGGCAATGGATGACTACTGCAATATTGCCAGCATCCGGTCTATTTCCAGCCCATTTCCTTTCGGCTTGGGTGCTGGATGACTCGTCCGTCTATCTTCTTTCAACAGCATTGCTAGAATACGGTAATGGAGTGCAGCTGATTGACATGGCCACAAATGATCCATCACGCCGACGATTCACCAAGTATTCGAGGTCATCATGCCGTCATAAGATCGCCCGTACCCAATCCGGCCCACGACCTCGGCCATCGGCCATTCGAGTTCTTTTATCTCTCATGGCTCCCCCATGCAAAATTTTGAAACCTGTCTTAAGACATTCTGCTCTCTAGACAATATTCGAAGTCATGTCGGAATCCAAGGAGCTGCCAGTGGGCGAAAACCCTGTCCTGCCCCCTGCCAACGGCGGCAATGCCTTCCCTGAAGGTGGAACGCAAGGCTGGTTGACTCTACTTGGCGCGTATGTGTCGGTATCGATCCAAAATTTCCAAATTATAATGAATCCTTTGCAGGTCGTTGATGCAGTTCTCTACCTTCGGGTGAGTCTGACTTTATGCAACACATTTGTCAAAGGTGATCTTAGGGTGACTAGTTATACGAATGCCTTCGGGGTCTACCAAGGGTGTGTTTCCTTCCAATCGATTGGACTACAATTAATTTGAGGACTCGCAGTTCATTTTTCGCCCTTTTGATACTGACTTATGATTGACCCTTCAATCAGATTATTATGTTCGCGAATATCTGACAAATTATACTCCGAGTGCCATTGGGTAGACAAGACTCCATTCTTCTGTGTCTTGATATTAATTAACAATTCTGGAGGTGGATTGGTGGAGTGCAGATATTCTTAATCTTTGCGTCTGGGATATTTACCGGCCGAGCTTTTGATCGGGGTTACTTGTGCGTCGTTGCAGAGATTCTATACTGCGGTCTTAACAAAAGTACAGCCACCATTTGATGATAGCAGGCGCCTTTCTGCATGCGTTTTCATGTAGGCATCCGATATTTTTCAGTTCTTTACGTGACTCAGAAATGCCTAGACTTCATGCTGTCCTTGTCCCACGAACAACAATACTATCAGGTGAGTTGATTTTCGATACGAGTGCAACTAACGCTTGACTTTACTACAGGTCTTCCTTAGTCAAGGTCTAGGTGGTGGGTTGGCTACAGGGATCGTTTACATACCAAGTTGCCATAGTTTCTATCTTCAAGCGTGGCTCATTCTCACTTCCAAACGCAGGCCTGGGAATTGTCTCGCATTACTTCCAGCGCCATCGGCCGCTAGCCATGGGAATCGTCGCTGTTGGCGCTGCTGTAGGTAGGCTCCATTCAATCCGTTTCTTGATACAATCTACCATTATAACGACAATCTCAGGCGCTGTGCTCCATCCCATCATGTTGAATCGTCTTTTCCATGGTTCTGTGGGCTTTCATAATGGAGTGCGCATTAGTGCTGCTATGAACACTGTCCTCTTGATCATTGCCAACGGGTGTATGAGAACGAGGCTGCCCCCAAAGAAAACAGGCTCAGCCCTGCCATTCCTGGAGTTTATGCGTGATCCGGCCTATCTTTTCTGTGTCATTGGGTAAGCCAGTCCTTTTGCTCTTGGCATGGCAGAACACAAACATGTTCTTCAGGGGCCCTTTGTTCATTTGTGGCTTGTTTTTCCCTGTGTTTTTCCTTCAACTGGATGCCATCAACCACGGTGTGGATGGACAACTCGCATTCTACTGTGTATGTATCTAAAATCTCAACTTGCCTCAGCACTAAAGATCATCTCTAGATTTCTGTCTTGAACGCTGCTTCAATCTTTGGTCGAGTAATTCCAACGATTTTTGTTCCCAAACTTGGCGTATTCAACTTGATCATATCTTTCACCCTTGGGATGTCTGTGCTCTTATATTCTCTAGGCGCTATACAATCACAGGGAGGCTTCTTCGCCTTCGCAGTTTTGTTCGGATTCTTCTCAGGCGGAGGTATGGTTTGCTTCGTTCTCCATGTCCATCTCTGACGGCTGTTGCAATAGGGATAGGGCTCACTCCTCCTATGCTTTGTTGGTGATATTTTCCAGAAATCGACGCCACTGTTGCTCACAAGTCCTTTCAGCATCTCTCGCTAAAGATACAAGTGAGATTGGCGCACGAATCGGCATCTCCTTCTTCTTTACAGGTGCTCTATTATCATTTCAGTTTATTCCCAACTTCACTCACAACGCCGATTTTCATAGGCATCGCCGGTCTTATTGGTAAGTAGTTGAACGAAGTACAGCCACAAAGTTTCCTCATAATCATAACTTGCGAACTATAGCAACCCCCATTTCTGGCGCCCTACTTACCAGCCACTTCCATTGGTGGTGAGTTGTAACTTATTGAGTATTTCGTTGGATGTCACTGATAGTCCAATGCAGGCGCCCGGTCATATTCACAGGGGTGCGTTCTCGAGGCTCGATGTTGGATGTGTCTAAACCTTTTCTGTGACAGACCACGATGGCCGCTAGCGCTGGATGCTTTTTTGTAACACGCGTGATCATCACCAAAAGGAAAGGAACACAATTCGTTTGAGAATTTGATACCTGCAAACATAATTCCGCGCGGAGCACATACAGTAGTTTATAGATAGATTCATTTATCTTTACCACGTCTTGAGCATCATCAAGGAAATACTAGAACCTTTTCTGCTGCTATGATGCAGGGGCTCTCAGACCGGCAAAATTGATTATGGTTTGTGATCACCTTCATATAAAGTTGACAAACAATTTATGTTCCACTCTGGTGACTGATTTGAGTCGAAGTTGAATTTTGGCTCAACCGAATCACTGCTCCTAACTTGCCTTGTGAAAAAGGCTTACTGGTTAACATGGTTCTTTCTGAAACTGCTTGCGTGTTTCGGAACCTTCGCGCCGATTGTGTGATCTTGATGATCCGCAGCAACGTTGATTTAGGCTATTTAGTTGTTGGGTTCGCCGTTCTTGTAGAGGAACTTCAAGACTAGGCTATACAGGATAGTTAGAGTATTCGCCAACAGCAACGGTGTTCTTGGACTATTTGATCCTTGCACCCATGCATTTTAGATAAAACGATAATTTACGGAAGGACAGAAAGTTTGGGATAGTCAGATTTGAATTCTCATTACGATATCTGTAATCCAGATATCTCAGACCTCAGGAAACGACGATTATTCCGTACAACGTACTTACATATTGAATCACAAGTCTAGTGTCATTTCCAAGGCAGGACTTACATTTAATCGGGACACACAATCTGTGATCTGTCAGACAATTCACCATTGCCTGTGAGTAGAATGAGACATGAAGTCCATCGAGAATCTTTCAAGTCTATAGGCATTGACATATACGTGTTCTAGGATAGTCGATTACCTCTATTCCTAGATGAATGCGTAATGATACAAATGAATTAATGTACATACTATACTCAAATGCTTCTAGTCAACCTCAGGTCGACTGTCCGTGGGTAACGTTGGATCGGTAAAACTCTGATTACATTTTGTGCAAACAAAGAACAGGATCATGCGAGTTTCTTTTCGTTTTGACTGATCTTGGTAGAATACGGCACTGCGCAAGAAAGGATCAGACGTCGCGACTTGAAACAGAGGACAACTACGTGCTCTTCGTTGCCACACCGAGGACAGGGTATATTGGAGTGTGCCTGGATCACCAAGTGTGTATGTCGACACCGCAAAAGCAATGAACATATACGTACAAGAGTTGGATCAGAACCCAAATCTGTTGTGACACCAACCTGCTCTCTTATTCAACACTGTTCAGGCATCGTGTCCGTGTTCTAACTAATACGTTCACTTACTTGGTGACAGTCAGCAAATCGTTCCTATAGACACATTTGTTTTGCACATTCTCTTCGTACTGGCACATGCGGCAGGCATAGACCATCGTTCGCCTATTATCAGCCTTAGGGTATAACAAATTGTTGCATTCCAAGCAAAAATGGAGAGAAGCCTAAAGAAGATATCTTTGAGTATGAATGGTCGCTTCAGCCGTGCTATGGACTTACCATGGTCTAATTAGCTCCAAACCGCGAGAGTTCAAAGATTCGAAGATGTTTGTCAGCAACCATCTGCTGAAACTCCGACGATGTCACGTGCGAGCTTCAGCCCCGCCGGTCTCAGAGGGTTTCAAATCAATTCTTCATTAGTCAGTGTGTATAACGCTCCAACTATGCAATTTATTCTTCACTCTCGATCTCAGTTCTCGGCCTTTCTCCCCATGATTTGCGGCAGTTATGGACCCCAAGGCGGGCAAGTAGTAGCTACGTTGACATCCGGTGAGAATTTTTTTGATTGAGATGGCAAAGGAACTCATATTTTTATCTTTTCTTTGTCCTGTTCGGTCAATCCTAACCCAAGACGCGACTGTTCGCTATTCAGTCCAGGAGATTGGCGTATAAGCGCAGTAAACCGATAAGAGTCCCATTCTCTATCGACTGGCGGCTTCCATTGGGGCTTTTGATGGTGTCGCTCAAGTATGCGGAACCTCTACCTCCTTTTGATTGGCATGGGAAACAGTTCCTTCTGAGGTTGCAAGCACTTCACTTCAACCTCACAATTGGTAACGTCGAGGAATTAACCACAGTCAGTACCTTCGGGGCGTCCTGTGACCTTGACTTTTTGAGCTTCTACTCAGTAAATTCAGGTACAATGAAATGACCTCAGCGCGAAGTGCGCTGATGATAGAGAAGATTTCTATCTTTGATTGACGGAAACTGTACCAAGTGTACAATCAACTTGAAAACGGATTGACATTTTTGCGCTCATCTACCTTTGGCATCGTCGTTCGCCTTTGAGTTAGCAGGTCTGGAGATTTCTTTCTTAATTTTTAATTTTGTTGACGCATGTGATCGTTGGACTAGCTTCGCCAACTTCGTCAACATGTGCTTGACTCTGGCAGTTGACGCCTTGTCAGGACCAAGATTTATCCACAATCTCATTGGTCGGCGCCCTCCGGATAATTCTGTTTGTGAACCCCTCGAAAGTTATGAGCCCACGATTGCCAGTTGACAAGTACTTGACAAATTATACAATAATTTCCTCCGATCAGTATTCGACACCCGCCGAACGTGGCTTACAATGCACGAACGCCATTTCTGCATATGCATGGTGCCGAGCATGCCTTCCAGACCATAGTGCCACTCACCATGAGTATATGCCCTTCTAGGATCCATTACTTCATGCTGCTTGTCCGTTTGATTCTTGAGTTCATGTGGACCCTGGCCCGGAATCCAGATAGTAAGAAACGATGGGTAAAGAGTATGCAGAAACATTGACCTATGCCCCCTCTACCACAGTTCTCAGTTGCAAGCTGAAAAACGCTGCTGCCATTATCAGGGTTGTGTGTTGTTCCTGTATCTATAACATCGGCGACGCGTGTTTCTGATTAGGAAGCACGGAGCACCAGTGAATGATAGAACAAAAACAGGATACGGCACGACAATACATGAGGTAGAGTGTAGGGGGTGTAAAGGCAGCTGTGCGACTCGGAGACGATGCAAACAATGGTCAAAAAACAAACCTCGCATTCATGTCACGTTGAACTAATTATCGATTAGATTTCGCGGGTTAACTTGCGGAGCTCACAAATAGCATTATCCGGCGCCCTCCCTCCGGATCATTTCAAATCATTGTCAATCATTACTCCGTTGTGATTCCAAACTACTAGGGAAGTTGTTCTTGGTAGCTGGGGTACAGCTATCGAACGTAACAGAAGGCAGCACGTCAGAATACCAATCGTCTCAAATAGAGAAGTCCTCGCGTGCGGCCAGACCTCTGGTACACAAGGATGTGGCCTAAATGCTCCTAAACGTATGTTAGTCTCAAAGTTAACGTTGTAGAAAATTCGATGACAACTTCAAGGGGCAAGGTGTCAGCCGTCAATCTGCGAGCTCCCTGCCGTCAAGATCTGAATCGACTGGGCCGAATAACACAGATCTGGAAGGTATACATATAATATAAATGGCGAAGGCTGGGAATTCAATATTCAAACTTCATTGGCATCAATTCTTGGCCGCGTTCTTTTTTTTTTGACGTCCATACTTATCTGTCACGGTCAGCGCCCTGGAGTTCACAACCTGATTGGTGAAATGTTTCCAAGCATCGCTCGATCTGGTAGGTGTATTTACAGATCATTTTTGTGGATTGTTGATCGTGTTAGTTTTCGATCAATCCAGGGATGTTTGTTTTCCGTCCTAAAGGGGAGAAACCCTGCCAAAACCCTGCCGTAACGTCACCCAGACCCTCGTTCTTGGAAATTTTCACCACTTTCACAGTCGTTACGCTGCCCTCACGCAAGGTCTTATCCAGTTGGTGAGTTCTGAGAACTTATCGCGATTGTAACGGGGATATGCCAAAGGGAATGCGTATGCGCCACTAGCGTCAACAAGGTTGGTAACCATTACATTCATCCGTACGTATCTATGTCGCTTCCCGTTATTCTTATTATAATAACCGGTCAGGACCCTGCGACTATAAAAGCCTGAATTTTGTCAGATAGTTTCTTGTTCGGGTTGCTCTCCACCCTCTGTCCCCTTCGCATTCCTCCCCAAGTCGCTCTTTGCACCATCTCTTTGAAAATGAAGTTCACCACTATCTTCGCCACTCTCGCTACCCTTGCCATCTCTGTCTCTGCTTTGCCCGGTGAGACCAATGCTCAACGCATGGCGCGTGGCCTTCCACCCTTGCCTCCTGTTCGTAGGGCTACTCCTGTCGATGGTATGTGACTTTGTTAGTTACCCTGAAGCCACGTATACACGTATTCCTTCTACAGTTGCCAAGCGTGCCACGCCCTCTAAGACGCCCACTTGCAGCAGTGGTTCCACTTTATGCTGTAACTCTCTTTCCGATTCTTCGAATCCTCTTGTCAAGACTTTGGCGGGTCTTCTCGGCGCTGTCCTCCTACCTACCGTCGGTGTCGGCCTCACCTGCTCATCTCTCCGTGCTGGTGCTACCTGGTACGTGTCCTACAGTCTATAGCGAACAAATCTTATTTATGTCCTTGGCATTATCAGTTCTCAGCAGACTGTCTGCTGTCAGAACAACAACTTCAATGGACTCATTGCCATCGGCTGCTCGCCAAGTACGTGAATTGCGATTATTCCAGTGTTATTGAGTCTCTTACATCTTTCATACAGTCACCATCAACCTTTAGACGCGCCTTTTGGACCTTACAACCTTTCCCTCTTGTGATCTTGGACATTATACACTACTCATTCAGTCTTTATCCTACTGAACCGCGCTCCTTCTATCTTTCTCAATGAGTCCTTTTTATTACAAATACCCATAGACTTTTCTGAACGCAGTAATGTAGCGTGTGTGTCTAGTGTTCGTCAGATGAGGTTACCAAGCGAATTTTCTATGCTTCTAGGACAACAGTTAGACCGTCTGGCCACCAATAATTACTGTGCTAACTGTGCTCGGTCTCGTTCTTCCGAAGTTCTTCGTCTTCGGATGGTCTGTCGATACGCTAATTGCCTTCTGAATCGTCAGGAATCGTCTTGATCGGATGGATTTCAATTGCCGAACGGCTTTACTTCGCATCAGATGTTCTCGGCTGTGATCACTGACTGCGCTAGTGGAGCAGAGTGACCGCTTCAAGCCTCATGGGTATCTTCATATGTTGATTCATCGTGCGCGCACAGGTGAGTATGATCGCCCTATACTAACAACAATCAAGTTCAATGTTATGTCACCACATAAGTCTTGTGTTACAATGAGCATATGTTATCAGTGGCTTCTAATAGACCGACCTCATCGTTGAGGACACTTCTTACAAAAGAATCTGTACCAGCCTGTATGCATGCTTGGCACCACTAGAAGACAAGGATGACCCCATGCGGAATGAGAACGCTCGACAAACATAGTTCGCCATACAAACTCAAGATATAACGAAGACGGGGCACTTAAAAGCCGTCTTCAATGACAGCGAACTAGAGCTATAGTTTGTGCCTCGGTATGTTCGGCATGCGTGCTCAGAAGGGCGCTGACATGAGGCATTAAGCTTGTTGAACACGAAGAAGCTTGAAGAAAAGGCTAAAAAAATATAATAGCTACCCAAAACGAGAAAAGAGTGGACGACACCCATTGACCAAAACTTCATTAGTAAAGATCCCATGGATGTATTTCAACGATGGACGTTCATGGAAAGATGAGAACAGACTTCAGCCGGGAAAAGCTCAAGCCAGGCGGCAGAATTTTGTTATCTTTCGAGATGACATATGTAGCACACGCCAAAGCCTTAAGAAATCTAGCCCGGTCGAGTGCTGACACGACGGTATCATGAGGCAGCAAGATGTACACGTCGAGAGGATGGGCACTGTTGTGGTAACGCATGGGAGTGAGCAACTGTTGGGTATCAGCGAAAATATGAAGCGTGTCACAGGGCTCGAGGGATTGTCGTCAATGCTATTGCTCCCAATGAAGACACAAGAACGATCCGCCCAACCGGATTGAATGTACCTTATTATTCGAAGCACACGTGTAGCCCGGCCATAAAGATTGGTATAAACTGAGTGCACTTTGAAATGTTCAGCGGTGATCACCATCAATCATTTCGGCATTTACCGCTATTAAACATGAACTTTATCATTGTGACTAGCAAGCCACCGCGGGTTTAGCCGAATACACCAAATTCCCCTTCCACTACCCAAAAACAGAGGCAATCAAGAGCTCGTCGACCGTCACAATGGTAAAAGGTATGTCGCACCTCTGCAATCATGCCTCAACGCTGTTACTGATGGTGATCACAGTGTATAAGCCCGGTAAGGTACACGGTGTTCATCGCTCTGGAATTCATTACGCCGAGTTAATTCATAATGCAGGTTGCCATCGTGCTCCAAGGCCGTCAAGCCGGCAAGAAGGTAGTCGTCATCAAGCAGGTCGATGAGGGAACCAAGGAGCGGCCATACCCCCATGCTGTGGTTGCTGGCATTGAGCGCTACCCCCGGAAGGTTACGAGGCGTATGGGACAGAAAAAACTGGCACTACGGAGCAAAGTGAAGCCCTTCATCAAGGTTCGTTCTAGTTCTTTTGTGGACGTGGCGTTGATTAAATAGTGGTGATTACAGGTTGTCAACTACTCGCATCTGTTCCCCACTCGTTATGCTCTCGAATTGGAAGGTCTTAAGGGATCTGTGGCGCATGATACCTTTAAGGAACCCTCACAACGGGAGAACGCCAAAAAGACGATTAAGAAGCTGTTCGAGGAGCGGTACGTTGGTGGCAAGAACAAGTGGTTCTTCCAGCCGTTGAGGGTGAGTCTGCACGACTTATCGCAACGCAATCGTCGCTGATGATGTCTGTAGTTCTGAGCAGTTCTTTTTTGTTGCTATGGATATGAACCTATAAAATTTCTGTATGCCTCATGACACCCATGCAACGCTGTACGCAGTGTCCACCTTGTGATCATGTGCAACGTGAGCTGTGTTTCGACAGCGGTAGGACTGTTGTCAAGGATGTGACTTAGATGGTGCAACTCTGTTGGCCTAATTATCTTTGATGCTTGATTTGTACTCGCCGCTGCTGAAATCCTGATGACATTCTCTCGTGAAAAATGACACATCATCACAGCCGCACGAGCGTTGGGAAAATCTCGAGGCGAGATATATCCATTATACTTGAACCATCTTGACTTGACTTGATCATTGCTCAATATGTGTAGGTTCGCTCGAAAGTCCAGCGTGTACATATATAAGTGGAACATCTGCCTTGGATGTTATCACTAACCGATTAGAGCAATAGTTCTTTTCTGACTGACTACGTCGCCGTTCTAACACGGATCATGGCTGTATTTGACCTCAAATGAATCTGCTTTTGCCACGATTGTACTTGTGGCCTGTTTGTTTAATTCTGATGGAGACGAAGAAAGTCCAGCATGTACATATAAGTAGAATGTCCAGAATCGCCTTGGATGTTATCACTAACCGGATGAGCAGTTGTTCTCTTCTGAATGACTACGTCGCCGTTGGCCGGTTCGCATCCAAGCCGGATCATGGCTGTACTTGGCCTTGAATAAATTTGCTTTTGCCGCGATTGTACTTGTGGCCTGTTTGTTTTATTCTGATGGAGACGAAGATCGCCATTACCATGCCGTGACTTGTGGTATGGCTCAGATACAGTCCTCTGGGAATATCCCTTGCATGACGTCAGTGCACAAATATGTCATTTTGGTCAGCAGAACAGGATACCTTTGCAGTATGACATCAGATTCAATATCTCATTCCCATGAAGTAGTACTAGTTCGCGAACAATTTGTACGAGCCGAGAATCAATGAGCAATGGTACTCGCGATCCGTCACTCATGATCACTGTTCGAACCTACATTGAAAGGGGCCAGGAAGTTGAAAAAGTATCACCTGAGGCCTGAGCAACTGAGTCCAGCCTGGGCTTTTCTTATACATTAAATCAATCAGATAGAGGCTATGCCGACGATTGCTGCATTTGTCTCCTTCAAGAACAATACTTATAAACAGCGTTGTGAGCGGAGATTTGTCCCTTTCCGGCTTGCTTTCAACACTTAACATGCTGCGCAGCGAAGGACCTCTCCTGGTCACTATTCCGCTCCTGATTCTGGATGCGATCGCTAGCCTTGCTATCACCATACCCTTCGTTGGTATTCTGGTGCGCTACAGAGCACACTACAATCCAAAGGCTGTTCAGCTCGAATCTGAGGATGGCGCCCAAGAAGCGCGTACAGGGCCTGTCATCAATGGTTACTTCTCAACTCTGACGAGGGTCTACAAGCTTGAGGTGAGATCATTTGAACATCGTGATGTAATACCTATGTCACTTACATGCTCTTGCAGGGATGGCCTGGACTCTACAAAGGCGCAAGTATGTTCGAGATATCTACACAAACGTCTAAGAATCTGCGTGCTAAACTTCTTCACAGTGCCTGAGCTCTTGACAGTGCTGTTCATTGCACCTCTCACAATTGGAGTTATACTTCTATACGGAACTGACCCGGATAACTGGCCTGACAAAGCGAAACTAGACACACTCGGGTTACCTGTAAGTTGGAATGGAGTGATGAATTTCAAGCTCGTGCGCTAATATTATCGACTTCAGGCATTAACTGCTCTCGGCATCGCTTCTCTGATCGTTTCGCTGCCCATTACAATTTTGACATATCGGTAACTCATACCTTAACATAGAAGAGAACGTCTTGACTGATATCTTACCAGCACCATCGTGACGCCCTACAAGTTGTCGTGCTTCAGTCTGCGGCAAAGTCTTCGCACATTGTTGACTCCCACCGAACGCGCTCGGCCATGGCTATTGTATTTGACACCTGGGTTGCTTGTCGCACAGTTGCTCAAGCTTGCAGTTGTCGTACCTGCTCTCTCAATTCTTCAAAGTTTCATTCTCCCAGAGTTACCTCGTTCAGGAGGAGAGATTGACTCTCATGCCATTCTTCGGTTCTCAGCATACGTCATTTTGATCGCACTAAGTACTTCTGTCGTCGTCCCTTTGGAAGTAATCACGACACGTCTGGCACTCCAACGTAACCATGGATCACAGGTTGGCTCTCAGGAAACAGAGCCTGTGTTGTCGGTCTATTCCGCTGAAGAAGACGTCATCGGGTTCGTAGTATTTTATGAGGTATCAGTATATGTATTGATATTCTCACTTGACAGTCTGCGAGACGAGAACGATCAATACATAAGTTTCCTTGATTGTCTGAAGAGAATGGTATCTGAAGAAGGGCGTGTGACGCTGTTCCGAGCATGGTGGATTACATTTATACCAGCATTGGCGGCAGGTATGCTTAAGGCAGCGAAGAAGCCTAGCTTCCGCACGTAGGCATATGTATAAGTACGTATAAGGATAAGTGGCGGTAGTAAATCAAAGATTCCGAGGCCTTCATAAAGGTTGATTAAGTATCGAGGTCGAGATTTGTTCAAATGTTTGGTTGTCGAAGCAGTCGACACTACCTTCCTGTTTTGTAATTACGAGCTAAAAATCAGCACCTCCGATAAAAGCTTGCGAGAACTAACCAAAGATAGGTACTGATACTGTCTATACCGAAGGATTGTAGGTTGTTATAGAACGATCATCGCAGATCCATTGCCGCCATCGCTCATTTGGGCACCGACCTCTTCGCAGACGGCCGTCAAGAGTGGGTCTACTGTCATACCAGGATTGGAGGAAAGAGAGCGAACAGACACCGCTCGCAAGGCTCGTCGGTTCTGCCCTCGTAGAAACGCAGCAATCGCCTCAGGTGTCACTGAGGTACTCGCATGGATGTGTGATGCGGGCAGAGCTGTCACTTCAAGCTTTTCGAGGGTCGGCGGTAAATAAGAAAAAATCCCTCTGTCAACCGGCCGAGTCGCATATGAGAACTCCTTCAGATTGGGACAAGCCTGTAGAACGATCTTTGGGAACTCTGCAGCCTTTGGGGTTTTGGTCAAAGATAGACGAAGGCGCAGTGCACTTAGCTGCGCTCCCAGATCATCGGTGGTGAGGATGTTCGTGATTACATCGACATCGTAGTTTGTACGAAGATCCAAGATGGACAGGGACCGTAGGGGTGTTCTTCCCTGTGCGTCCTTGATGGATGCGAAGAGCTTCTGAAGCCCATACCGAGGAGGATTCCCATGCTGCAGCGCTAAATGGGTAAGATTTGGCAGGTGAAGAGTCATCGGGAAGTCGTCAATTTCCTCCTTCACACGTCCAACCCAATCAATGATAGCAAGATGGGTAAGTGAACCTCCTAAACTCGAAATGCTCTGGTACACGCCCGATTGCAATTGATAGCTCGGAGTGATTGACAGAGATGTCACGGTCAACGCCAAGGTGGGGGTGAACGATTGGAACCAGAAGGGATCAGCAAACGCTCCATGCTCGCCGTGACACTCCAAATTCTGAAGTCGGGTCAAGAGGCCGAGTCCCTGTCCAAGTGCTTTCTTAATGGCGGTGCTGGGCCATTGAGTGCGTGGACGCCGACCCTCTGTGTGGCCAAAGATAATGACTGACTTGATGTATGCGGCACCGGATCGAAAGAACTGGGTGAGTTGCTCAGGGCAAGTAAATGGGGAAATAAGGATGAAAGCTTCTTGGAAGAAAATGGGGACGATGGCGTCATTGAAGGACGAGCATACGAGACGTAAGTTAGCGAAAGGTCTTAATTCGCGTAAGATGGCGCCAATATTCTGGCGCCAAGGAAGAGGCAGATAAGGACCGCGAGGAAGAGTAGGGCATAGTGGGCGAAAGATGACATCGAGAAGTTCGAAGGGAAGATCAGACAGGCCTGCACGGGGCGAAATCAAGTCCAATATAGAAGCGTCCAGAGCTGGCATACGCGTCGTTCAACTCTGAGCAGGATGTGATTGTTGGTCAAGATAAGGAGATTTTGGAGACTCTTCTCTTGTCATGACGATTGAAAGTCCGATATGCATGGTCTCATTATTGAACGATTTCATTATTGTTCTAAAAATGGGTGTTCTTCAGCGCTTTCGATGGCAAGCACGACGACATTGTATGTTTTCTCGAGGCCGTTCGACACCCATCATAAGAAACAGGCAGCTGACTTTCAGTATCTTCGAAACCCTTCACCCACCTTTGTCTCCGGACTCGACGACACTGGCAGGACCGCCACAAAACCTTACGGTATAATCACATTCAGCGGGAGGGTGCGGAAAGAAATCAAATGCGCAACGTTGGACTGACTCGGTAATAACACAAGTGAGCGGCGGCAGCTGCCGTACATTCGACATCAACAGATATGTAGAATTCACAGAACGAACGTATCCTGGGTACCGAGAATAAGACTTAACATCAACAAGTGAACTCTACATGTGAGAGTAAAGGACTTACTCCACACGAGACGCAACTAACATTAGACACAAGGAAGTCAGGTGTTCGGGGACTTCTTGAACAAGTATGGGGTCAATGTAGTGTCAAATACTCCAAATATCGACCATGAATGTGGGGTAAAACTTTCCACTTTGGCATAATCAAAAAGCGCCGATAGAAACGACCAGTCAGAGCGATGTAGAAACAGATATTCAAATCCCTATGTACCTGATTCCCAATGGCTCAGACGGAATATATAAGGTGTCAATACTCAGATGTCTGATTGTGATAGGCCGGTTTAGACGCGAATAGGATAGCCCATGATGAGAGTGAATGGCAAGTTGCGCAATTGAACGGCCCAGATCCGATTCCGAACTCCGACAACTTCTACGTTAACGACCTCGTTATGAGGTCGACGTTTCCGCGTTCTAGCGTTTTCGTCCTCGGCTCCAGTTCTGTTCAATCTTTGGTTCCTTCTACGATTATCTCTCAAGTAGAAGCTCTGCTTGAAAGCCATAGAATTGAAGAGGCAACGAACTTGGCTGAGAGTCAGCGAAAGAAGCTTCAAGGGAGTATTTCCATTGATGAGGTGGGTTTGCTGTTCATGTATTATACAATATCTATTTCAATAACACATACAAGGCAGATGAGCTGCGATATGTATATCAGCGGATAGGCTTCCAATGTTTCACAGAAACTCGTTTCGGAGAAGCTGTAAACTGTTTCTTCAACGGAGACCTGGACCCGCGTCTGGTCATCAGTTATTATCCAAATCTCCGCGGCTCGATGTTTACATCCGATGACTCTCTAGATGTATTTGCAGGTGTAGCAGAACGCATGCCGACAGAAGGATCTGTTGAAGACATTGGTGAGGCCTTTTTCTCTTCACTCATGTCCATATCGCATTTCCCTTCTTTTCTAAACCCCACTACCTGCTTCCATTGACACATTTTCTCTTCCTTCCGTCGCGCTCTTGATGTTCCGATTTTGGAACTGATTCACAGTTGTGACGAACCTAGTCAGGAACTACTCTCCACATATCTCACCAAACACGCGCACTGCGCCGCCGACGGCTGAATTGAGAAAGATTCTAGTGGCAGATGCCAATGAGAAGTTGGAATCCTTCCTCACACGGTGGCGGGAGAGACGGAAGGCCCAGGGTGGGAATAGTACTGCTGCGGGTGGCTCTGCGAAGCAGGTAAAAGTTGTTGATCCTACACTTCAGGCACGTCCATTTCGTCACTCGAAAATGTTTCCCCTTACTAAACTTTTACGATAGGTTGTAGACACGGTACTTGTGAAGCTTTTTGCGGAACTTGAGAAAACTCAAGAGCTGTACAACATCTTGCTCGAGCCTCACGACATCGTGGTTTCCGAGGTAGAACCCGTTCTAAAGCGTAACGGCCAATACAACGCGTTATGCATGCTCTATCGAGAATCGGGTGATGATGGAAAACTCCTCGATGTTTGGTCAAAGTACGCTGTCTCTTTTTGTCGATCTTTGCGGACCTCACATCTTTCTGAAGACTCGTCGATGGGGAGTGGACGGACGACCATATTCCCGATCCGCTATCAAATATGATCGGCCTACTTAACGAAAAGCGGGACCGCACGTTGACGCAGCATTGGGGCCTCTGGCTAACGAAGAGGGATCCTGAAAGAGGGCTACAGGTAACTTCTACTTGTCGCTTTCCTCTTAACAGCTTCCGCTAACATCTTTTTGCAGCTTCTCATGCCAAAAGACACAGGCAAACGACGAGAAAGACCAGACGACGACGTTGCGCTTCTAGACGCGATCAAAGAGGCAAATGCCGAAGCTGGCGTGCAGTACCTGGAATACCTAGTCCTGCAGCGCAAGAGTTCCGTGCGTATTTCTCTATCATCTTGCCCAATTATCTCCTGACTGATCTTATTCCTAATTCAGTCTCGACAGCTGCACGACATGTTTGCCGTGTCCTGCATCGAACAGCTCTCTGCTGCTCTCGCAGAAGAGTCTGTGTCGAAACTCTGGCGAGCAAAGGGTGTGTACCCAAAACACTGACTTTTGCACCGGGTTTATTGATTAATGTTCCAGCTGCATCGTACGCCTCAAACCGTACTGACACTTCGTTTCTCTCGTACTTCGCCTCGACAACACCGGACTCGCCACACAAACGTACCCGCCTCAAGACCATCCTTTTCCTCGCTGGTTCGGGACTCTACGACCCCGCTGCAGTCCGACCGCTGCTTCTTGAGCACCAGAAGATTCTCAAGCTCGAACTCGTGATTGTTGATGGCAAAGTACGTCCCGCATTTCCGTCATGTTTCCAACCCTATCATATTAACATAATCTTCGTTAGCTCGGGCACCACCGCGAAGCACTCTCAAACCTCGTACACGACCTTCATGACTCGACGTCCGCCGAGTTGTACTGCACCCTCGGCGGGGATATTGTACCGCCTAAGGCAGCACAAACACTGGCGGAGAACAACGCGGGTCTCGAGGGATGGGCGACGGCGCTATATGATGCGAAACTGAGAAATGGGGCTGCAGTGGTAGGGATGACGAGGCAGAAATCAGGTGTGGATGAGGGGAAGAAGACGGAGTTGTTGAAGGTTCTTCTAGAGGTTTATATGAACGATGGGTGAGTTCATTGTTGTTTTTGGTCGGCTTTCTATGCGGATGCTGATTTTTCACTGTGTGATACTTAGAGGGGATAATCCTCAGCGTGCTGCGCATCTCATCAATTCGCAGGCGAGGAACCTTGATGTGCTGGATGTTTGTCTTCTTTCATCGTACTTATTTTGAACAATCTCTCATGCTCGTTTTGCAGGTCATACCCGTCGTACCACCAGACTGGCCGCTCAATCTCGTGTCGTCCTTCCTCGCGCGTTCATTCCGGCGGACAATACACGCACGGCATGAAGGGATGATCGTCAAGGCAATAAGTTCAGGACAGAATCTCGAGGTACTTGCTTCTTGCTTTGCAACCCTCCATGAGCTCATTCCTCTATGTAACAGGTCAAAGATCGGACATGGCTTATACTCAGGGAAGAGGGTGCGATCATCGAGGAGCCATTAGAGCAGGACGGTGACGGTCGTGGGGAAGCCGCTGAGCCGCAGAGTTTTGATGAGAAGCACGGGTTTATCAATGGAGAGAAGATTGCGCTACATCTGACGGACATTCCTACTGTGAATCATGAGGATGTGCATGTGGAAAAGGTTGAATGGGGTAGAGAGAGAGATGGGAAGCCGACGCATAGTGATCTTGTTTGAAGGTCATTGGATCTCTTTTCTCGTGCTGACGAAGTAAACAGGAATTCGAAATGGAAGGTCCTTTGTTGATTCGTCCAGACTTGTATTTTTTCCTTGGATTTCTCATGTTCAAATATAGTCCACCTTGTATCACGGGTGCTAACGGGGTGCTATTGCTGTGAAGAACCTCCCATTGAAAACCGTCTCAGCTTGTTATACCAACCTCCCCTCTCCTTCCTTTCTTGCCAACATGCCAGATCTCTTCCAATCGGGACTTGCTACCCGTAGTACTACCAGCTTTGGTGCTGTCTGGAGTCCTTTTGTGGTGATGAAACTGAAGACAGTTCTCAGGTGGCCGTAACTACGACTACACCAAGATATACAGCCCGGACAAGGAGGGCGATGAACTGAAGGAGAATGCTCGTGTGTGGAACGTATATCTTGATGAAGCAGAAAATTATGATGCGGATATGATTCAAGGCTTTCGAAACATCATGAACGGCTTATTAGTTTTTGTAAGTCGTCACGAAAAGCACATATGGGTTCTTTCGCCTAATCTAAAAAAATAGGCTTCCCTATTCTCGGCAATAGTTACAACTTTCGTTGCTCAAACATCTCAAGCACTGCAGCCAGATGATGGACAAATTGCGATCTCCCTTCTTTTTGAGATTAACCAGCTCCTGAGAGCCGCCGGGAACTTGACCAGTATACGTGCTGTGCCGGTAGCCGCCCTAGGCCCTGGTAGCGTTACCTACACTTCGACTGACGTCTGGGTCAATGGATTGTTTTTCACCAGTCTTGCGCTATCATTGTCGACGGCGCTTTTGACCGTTCTGGCTAAGCAATGGATTCAAGTGCGTATACTCGATTTCGTTCCACTTGCAGGCTACATAACGCAGGTGATCAGGTTTATACTACTGTTGTTCCTGGTGGTGGCAAGACTCGTGCTTTCATTCGCCAATTTCGTTTTCAAGGTTTCATCACCTGGAAAATTAGAGATATCATTGAAAGTCTTCCTCTGATCCTCCATGGTTCAGTCGCCATTTTCCTCGTCGGACTGGCTCTCTACGCCTCCAAATTGTCCTTTGCAATATGTGGTGTTGTTGCTGCCATTACTGGCTTCACATTTCTCTTCTACCTGGGGACTTCCATGCTTCCAGCTCTCTTCATCACCTGTCCTTATCGTATCACCCCCTTGTTCTCTCTTGCTCAACTGGTGTTGTTTGCCTTTCGATTAGCAATGTGTGCCTTCTTATGGCTTTGGTGTAATTGCACTGGTAGGGTCCCAAAATTCAAAGGATGGCCGGCGCTTTCCAGAAAGTCTTTAAAAACGGCAGAACATGACGAAGTGTTCCCCGATTTATCTGATCGATCGCCTACTAGTAGAGGACGATTTTGGTCCGCCAGCCGCGTTGCATGTGACTGCTTACATTGGGTGTTCAATCATTCATCTAACCATTCAGTAAAGGAAGCCGTCATCAAGGCAGTTTGTGGATTACTCGATGAATGGGAGGATTTTTCGAAGAAGTGTAGTTCCGCTTCATCATTCTGTCCAATGCCCGCACAACGTGATCTGTTCCTCTCTACAATGCTATATTCGCTCAATCAATGCTCGAGTATGTCATCGCACACTATGGAGGACGAATTTCACCAGAGCACATGGGGCAAATTGATTATAAGCATTGTGAAGGCCTCCTCTCCTTCCTTGTCGGATGGACCTCTAATCTACTCGAGAAATGACTGGCAAGAACGCATTCATTCGATGCTAGCAAAAGCTTATCGGACGTCCATCATGAAAAAGGATTATGGCTTATCCAGATGCCTTCTAAAATGGGGCCAACTCGAAATTATCACAGATGGGGCTTTACCGCATTTCCTGGCAATGAGAGGGGACAGGAAGGATATTTGTGGTTTATTGGATGCAGGAATCGACATCAATCATCGCGACCACGACGGCTGGACTGCTCTGCATCGCGCAGCTGTGTTTGGGAATTTGGATGCCGTCACTGTCCTAGTGGAAAGAGAACGATCTTTGATATCCGTCCTAACCAACTCGTCGCAGACCGCACTTGATGTCGCACTTGAACAAGGACACTCTGACGTGGTGGCATACCTTTTAGATCAAGGTGCCGATAGGCCTCCTTACGCTCTTCATGGTGCAGCACGGTTACAGAGCCAGAGCATGGCAAAGGTTTTACTGGACAGAGGATGGGATAAGACGGCTAAAGACAATCAGGGGCGGACACCCATTGATATTGCCACAAACGACTGGGGTTATGACTCCGAGATGGTGATGTTCTTACAACAATACGAGCGTGCCAACGATGCCGGACACTCAGTAGATATGGGGAACAGTGAGATGATAGGACAACATGATTCAAAGGGCAGGAGTAGTAACGTGAAGAAGGAACTTGATGACGATATCTCTTCGCAAACCGTCTCACTCGACAACGCTCCTGAGCCTCGAATTGAACTTGTACGCGACGGCGATATGGGGAACAGTGAGATTATCGTAGAAAAAAATGATTTTGAGGGTAGGAGTGGTAATGCGGATAGGGAACTTAATGGAGACCCTTCTTCGAAAGCTGTTTTACTCAACAACACTCCTAGGCCTGGAGTTGAACTCGTACGCGACGGCAGTCCCCTCACGGTGTATATCGTAGTTCCGAGTCATGATCCGGAAAAGGAAGGCGTGACAGAGACCCTCGGCACCAGATGGAAAGAGGAAGAGCGGTCGCCTGCACCACTTGGAAGGCCGAGTGGCGTACGGTAAGTAGTAGTACTGTGGCGACAAAGGAGGGAACGAGTTGGCACCCGTGCCAAGAGTGGAAGTCACTGAGAAGAATTCTCGAACAGGATAAAATCTAGTTATAGTAATACGTACTGATACCCTGAGTTAGTGAAATGTGTAGCCGAGTCGGTCGGATTAATATTCAAGTTGAGAAAAATTTAAGTACATTACTTAGGGCGTTTCGGAAAAGGTTCAGCGCGTCACAAAACAATGTCGGGCACGTGCTCATTAGCGCTCAGATTTGGCACTTCCATAGGACTCTGAATTTCATCCCGTCGCGTCATTTGCTGTTTTTAGCAAGTTTTCAGCCAAAAGCTCTATTAATTGTCTGGGCAGTATAATTACTTTCTCTTGAAAGTCCTGTATTCGCTGCTTTGTAATTCATCCTTGTCAGGGCTCAATCTTTTGGGGTACCTTGGTCCTTCAATATTTCAATGGTTGCCAGCGGACTGGCAACTAATTTCATGACAGTTCCCCTTTTGCGCTCGTCATGGGTGGAGGCTACACGCATGGCATGAAGGGGAGATGGTATAAAGAGATAGTTCAAGGTAGAAACTCAAGGTACGCTGTGTACGTTTCCCGTTTCCCGGCCTACTTACATGATCTTTATCTCGAAGCTGTGAAATACAGGACATAGCTCTACTTAGAGAACATGGAGCTAGTATCAACTAGATTTTAGAGCAGGACGGCAGTAAGGCGAACCAGAGCTAAAAGGATTGTGTTAGAATTGAGCGGCGTCTCTTCTGTCAATCATGAGAATGTGCTTGTGAAGACTCGAAAGATGTGTGGGAAGCAGCATACAGTGATGACTATGACTGAGTCGTTGGAGTATCTGGATTCAGTTGGTTGGAGTCCTAGTCGGGTCTGGGCATGGTTCATCGCCGTTGCTTTAATCGTCTGTCGTACGCATCCAAGTACCTCAAGTAAGGTGGTTGTCATCATGCAAACTTAGACGTTTATACTAACTAGTCTTATTTGCCTCAGTTTCGCTGGTGAATTTGTTGATGAATTGACGCCGTCTGTCATAAGCGTGGGCGTCCATCGTCTTCTTTTGCAGTCAACTCGGATCCAGGTGGAGATACCTTTCATCAACCTCTCATCCTCCCACATCTTGGGCCCTACTCAAAGCCTGAAGTCTTGTCCACCTAAATGTCAGACCCCCCGTGCACATTGGACTCCTTACCCCAATCTGGAGTTACTGAACCTGGTATACATTCAGATTGCTCTACAGATTATCGCTCATACTTACTAGACGCTGGACATAACTTCAAGTACATTAGGATATACAGCCCAAATAAGCCAAGAATTCATAAAGTAAAGGAGAATACATGCGTCTGGAATGTCTATCTCGACGAAGCAGAGAAATACGACGCGAGAATGGTACAAGGTTTTCGAAACATAATTGATGGACTTTCTATCTTCGTGGGTTATCAAAGATTATGCAACCTCTGCCACTCTGAACTCTAAACCAGGCCTCCCTTTTTTCGGTTGTAGTCGCAACTTTTGCGGCTCAAACGTCCCAAGCACTTCAGCCCCGAGACAACAGACATATTTTGATATCTCTACTCCTTGAGAACACCCAGTTGTTGAGAGCTGCAGGAAATAATACTGTCATAAGCGCAATTTCTGCGGCCACCTTAGATCCTGGAAACACAACCCATCATTCAACCGATGTATGGGTTAACGGACTATTTGTTACAAGTCTCGCCCTTTCCTTATCGACCGCCCTGCTGGCTGCCTTGGCCAAACAATGGATCAATGTATGTGCCTTCATCGACGCCCAATTTTTACGGTGACCTAAATAATGAACACAGGCTTATACTGCAGTTGTTCCTGGCGACGCCAAAACTCGTGCTCTCACTCGTCAATTTCGTTTTCAAGGCCTCATCAAATGGAGATTCGCCGATGTTATCGAGAGTCTTCCTTTTATCCTCTATGGTTCAATCGCCATCTTCCTCATTGGCCTAGTCCTCTATACATATCAATTGCTTCCTTAAAAATGCGTAGGTGTTGCCGTCATCATTTCTCTCGCGTTCCGATTACACCCTGGAACGACTACTATGCTCCCTACTTTGTATCTTTATTATCCCAAGTTCATTCGACCTTCGATGTTTGCCTTTCACGTAACAAAGTATGCCCTCTTGTGGCTTAGAAATGTATTTACTGCTACACTATATGCAATACGGATGACGGTGTCCAAGAGATTTTCGGAAGCAGCAGAACACAGCTCGGATATGAAGGCTATATACCCTCTCAATTGCACTGGGCGACAGAGGTCTCAGACCGCATAGAGAATAATGCAGCCGTGTCTTTTTTTTAGCGAACTGTGAAAATCAGTAGCATCCTGAATTCTGAAATTTAGAAGTACTAACAAATGCGGAGACGGGAAAGCGAGACGGAGGCTGATGCAGTGCAAAAAAGTACATGTAATTCAACGAGATGAACGAAAAAAAAACTGGGCATCGATCGGGATGACCAGTGTGAAGAAAAATTCAACGATTTGGGACGACCAAGTAGTAGCAGCAACTCGTTTCGATCGAGTGACCTCGGGGTACCACACGCTAATATGGGCCCCGCGCGCTTCCAACTGCGCCATGCTGCTGTCGATAGAGACTCCGTTTGGATAATCAGCAAAGGGATTACATAGATCCGACGGGTGGGGAAGAATGGTTGCGATTATTATTGATTTGACAAGCCGGCAAGAGTGTCCGCTTGCGCTGTTAGGGCGTTGCTAGCGTATTGAGATTCTTATGATGGGCGTAATGTTTCACGGGGCATTTAGAGGGCTCATATCAGTGGATAATCACTGCACCCTGACTGCACTGGCCATCCGGAGACTTACGGACTGTCCACAGGTCTCACCCCCAAAATCCCCATTCAATCCTCTTGTCAGAGAATCGGCCAAAGGAATCATTGGCCGAGGGTTGAAGTTGTTTTACCGGTGAACAAGGGATCAGCCGGCCTGATTTAGAAGTAGAACTGATGGCATAATCATCCGTGTGGGCCACCAACGTCTCACTCTTTTTTCGTTACCATGAGCCTATTTTATAGAGTTTACGACAAGACGCGATCAAGTCTGTAATTCTAATAGCCCACCATGGCTGCCCCTCATCATCAGTTTGTTCTTTCCAACCCCTTTGCGCCGCCCGACGACAGCGACGACGAGGACAGCTCATTAAATTCATCACAACCGCACACTCCCAGTACCGTCCACCCCGCTTCAGGGCTTCGTGCCCAACTCAACCACCTTCTTCCTCGTCATGCCTTCTTCCATGTCAGTCTTCAGATACATCAAATCACTAATATCCCCCTCGTCAGCGGAGAGTTTGCGGTAAAGTGGAAATTCAAGAACGCGTATGGTGCTTCAGGCAACAAAACTGGTTCTGGGCTGTTCGGGGGTCTCAAAGCCCGACGAAAAGCGCGCAGAGAGGAGAAGAGAAAGCGTGTTAAGGAGGAGTACCCTGAGCTGGGCGCTCTAGCAGATCCAGGATCCCACCGAACGGCCTCTCTCGATGGCCACGCTTCTACGTGGTCTGGGGCTGCCAGTACTTCATCATCTTCGTCTTCATCGTCTTCAAAGGCTCAAAAATCAACCGATGCCAGCACCTCTTCTTCATCCTCGGCGCCTGCATTACCTGCGTCTGTAAGCGCGCCAACCACCCCTGCCCGTGGTCAAACGCCATTTTTACGCCTCAAAGACCATGGAGTTGTATGGGAACATACGCTCTCTCTTCTTGTACGCATGGACGTCGACAGAGACCCTTTGTCGATGTTATTACCATGCCCAGTCAAGCTCACCGTCCTTCAGCGCGATCCCAAGCGCCCTGAAGTTAAGCCTATACCGTTTGGTGTAGTTATGCTTGACTTATCTCAGTACGCAAGCAAAGGAGAAGTGGAAAGGCGATATCTATTGAGAGAGAGCAAAACAAACGCGACATTGAAGGTAACACTGTTCAATTTTTCTATTTACATATGGGCTAACGCCGTTTTGTAGCTTAAAACACATCTCACCCACATTCCCAGCGCCAACGTCTCATCATGTCCTCCGCCGCCTACCCTCATCGCTTCCACGTCATCCACCATCAGCACCACCTCGGTCCCTCCCACCCCTCACACCACGTCAATCACAACCAACACATTCACCGCCCCGCCGCTCCCGAAGGGAGAGATCCTCAATGGCATCTCCAGCATCATTCAAGGGGATTTTCTTATTGGCGGGTTCGAAGGCGACATGTACCGCGTCCGACCAAAAGGGCTCGATCTCTATGGGCCATATTACGACCAAGAAGAGCTCGAGTTTGATCTTCTGGGAGGCCGTGCGGCTCCAAAGTCAAAAGGAAAACAGACGGAGAAGGATAAGGCTAAAGCAGGAAAGGACAGGGAGAATGACAAGGATGGCATGTCAACGCCCGCACCTGCATCTGTTCGGAAGCGCGAACGCTCCTCGACACAATCCTTTGATCCGTCGAGGCTTCCGCTCGCGTACGGTACGAAAACGACTGAATTGCTGATCGAGGCGCTCTTTAATCCGGTAGAGACAAGACATAAGGAGAAAGAGAGCCCGTTTACGGTGTATGTCCCTGATCCGCTTGAGGGTATGCCGAAAAGACCTGCAGCGACGCCGGTACAGCGCATACAGAGTGATACGCTTACACCGTTGATCCATCCATCCACACCTATGTCGTTCATTGACACCTCGCCGCCAAGATCAAGGTCTGGATCCACACAGAAAGGTCTCTCGCCGCCGACGTCTTTCGCCACTCCCTCATCGAGATCAGGAGCTTCATCTAGTGGAACGACGCTCGAAGCGAGATCAAACTCAAGTTCACCAAACATTTCTCCTCTCCTACCTTCCATATCATCGCGATCCGCCTCCTCATCGTCATACTTCACCTCTCCCCAACCCTCCGTCACCTCATCACCAATATCAACCCCCGGCCTTACACAAACGCCGCCGCCACTGCCGCACGCGTCCTCTGCCTCCGCTTCATCGAAAAAGCGGGCACAGCACCAACGCGTGGGGAACGCGGGTATCGGCGCCGGACTTGGGATCATGGGGCTCGGTATGGGTATGGGTGTTGGTATGGGCGTTCGTGTGGGCGTTAGTAGGACGCGGCAGACGAGCATGGATGATGAGGGTGAGAGGGTGGAGAAGGAGAAGGAGAAGAAGGATCAAGAGGAGGCGAGTAACGGCGTCAAGGCGTGGTTAAGGAGAGCGGCGAAGGGTCCGTCGAGGCCCGGGACACCGACTACGCCCGTGGGTACGCCGTCGGTGGGCGTAGCATCGTAGCTGGGTTGATGGATGCAGGGAGCGTTTGTTTGATTATTTTGGGAGTATTTTTATTCGTTGGTAGTGAGAATACCTTTGTACTGAAGTTGATTAATCACTTTCTTTGGCTTTCCATGTATTCTAGTTGTGTTGAATAAATTTTCATTCTAACGAATCACAGGACGGAGAAGTCACAATCACATTTCTACTGCATCTGGGGTATGATCGGCAATATCATTGAACATGGCATAACCCTCTTGATACAACCTCCATCCATCAGATATTTCGCTGGGTGCACAGCATGTGAAGCCAAAATACAGGCGCTCTTTTGGGATACCGATGGTCTTACACAAGTCGGTGGTAGCTTCAAAATGTGGCCTTACAGATATTAAGTCCTTCGTGACCATGGCAATTTCTCCAAGTGGCAATTTCTCCAAGTGTCCTATGCGAGCGGGCACGGTAGAGCAACTCTGCAAGTGAAATACAGTCCTCGACGGTTTCACGAAAATATTCTCCAGCTCTATCAAAGTCTCCGCCGGCCAGCTCGACCAACACAGCAAAGTATTTGCAGTTGAGGACGCCTACACAGGCCGCGAGTAGCGTTCGTGACAGGTCATATGATAAGCCTCCGAGCGCGTTCGATGTTGCCCTACAATGCCAAGTACCCAGCAAGAAGAGTTGTTAGCTCATCCAAATCCTCCGTTGATTGTCCCGGCATGGTTTGGACCAACTCAAGTAACCGTGCACGCAATGCCTTTGATTCTGCATGGTCACCTTGTTGATGAGCTACTTCTGCCAACCCAATGGATCCCATTACCCACGCGAGCTGTCCGTTATGGAGCTCATCAAGTCCTGCAGTCAAGTGCATTTCAACAATGCTGCTTGAATCACATTCTTTCTTCAGGATGGGCAGAGCTTCAAGGTAATTTTGGAAGGGCATTAGGTCTCCC